>PVIJ01000718.1:78893-209948 GCA_004024925.1 Scalopus aquaticus | reverse complement strand
ACCGCTGCGCCACCGGGGAGGCCCAATAAATAAATCTTAAAAAAAAAAAACAATGCCTCAGAGAATACTTAACCCACCCACATAGAGTTACCTCCACTAATAACATCATTTTTGAAAATATAACATAGTAGGTATCATTTGACATGAGATTAGTTGCTCAGTCTGTCTATTCAGTTTATGGAAGGGACCTCCAGAGCTTGATGAATCCACCTTTACCCAGACGCCAAGTAACTGTCCCCCTCTAGTCTGAGATTAGCCTCCTAGGGCCAGAGAAAGGGATGGAAGAGTTTGTACTTATCTAAGGGAAGGTCCACCCAGCAAAGTTGAGGGTGCCCTGTTAGCAGTTTCCAAGTCAAGCCAGGAAAGGGCAAAGAAAACTTCTGCTTGACCATCCAACAAAGAAAAACAGTAGAATTCAGGAGATGGACAGAGCTCGCCTTGAACTCTGGATCGGGTGACACAAGGTTCAGGGCCTTTAGTCTGTCTGATTTCATCCTGAGATTTCAACAGTGTTGCTATTATAGAATAGGCTACCTTAATGCAATCTTTGCGCTATTGAATTTTTTCTCAAAGAAAATGATGAGATGTTTTTTCGAGTCCTAGCCCATCTCCTTTGCATTTCCTTTAGATAGCATTCCTCTTTGACTCTCTAAGTGATCACCAGCTTCTGACTAGCTCCTCTTCATCTGCAAAGTGGGAACTATAAGAGCTAACATTTCCCGATTTGCTGGCTATGACATACAGTCGAAAGTACATCATCAATCTGTTTCTTTAAGAGAAAGGCATTAAACAAACCCAAGGGCTGGCTGTTCATTACAAACTACACATTCTGGGCAAACAGACCTGACTCAAGTGATAAGACCGAATTCTCAATAATTAATGACTAAAGGGATAACGATGGTATATTTATTTATTTATTTATTTACTTACTTACTTATTTATTTTCACAGCTGAGGAGCGCAGCAGGCAACACAGGAGTGGTCTGCTGCACCATATGGGTTAGCTCCCTAGCTGGGGATCGAACTCATGCCGTAGTGGCTAGCAATAGCTTCATACAGCAGGAGAGACAGGAATGGGCTGCTGCCCAAATCGAACTCATGCCACAGTGGCTAGCGATAGCTTCATAGTCTGGAGACTAACCTCTGAGCCACCAGGGAGGCCCGGGATGATGGCTTAAACTTGAGGTTCTAAAGTAACACAAAGCTCAGGGAAATGGGGAGATGCTGTTTAGACAAAATCACCTATGAATCAACTCACACTAGGCAATTCAAACCAGGAGAACATCATTGTACACATTTGGAGGGTCCAAGGATCAATGCTTGAAGTATAGGTTTTGCTCTCATGCAAGTGAAGTATGTATGAGACAGCCTCCTGTAGTATAACTAAATCAATAATAAAGTATTCTGTTTTATTATAACTTGTTTTTACACCCTGGTTTCCTTCTGAATGCAGTCCTGATATATTTCCTCTCACTTGTCCTTCCAATCAGCCTGTGAAAGAAATAACACATTTATATTTGATAAGGGAACTGAAGTGCTAAGTAGTGGTGTCGCTGTATATTGCAAGACAGGGGGACCTCCCGGATGGTGCAAGAAGTTAAGTCTCAGCCCTATCAAGCTATGGACAGCCACAGCACAAGTTCGATCCTCGGCCAGGGAGCTGGCCACATGGCACAGCAGATCTCTCCTGTCAACCCACTGCTCCCTTCAGCAGTGTATTTTGGTAGATCTGCCTGTTCTGCTCCCCACTCTGTCTCTGGTGAATCCTCTCACCCCCTACCCCGTACCTCTGGCCTACACCCCAGCTCTTGTATGCGTAAATAAATAAAAATGAATCTATCTATCTATCTGTTTATTGGAAGGCAATTTCCTCCCTGGGAACCAGAATTAAGGATGGTCTTACCCAGCAAGGGTCTTGGTTGAACTCTTGTTTGGAAGGAAGTTTCATCACTTACTGGATAGGTCAGAGGGTAAAAGGACACCCCTCAACTGACATCATTCCCACAGCTACTGCGAAAGCTTTCCTAGCCCCTCTTTTGATACTAAGTTTATGATCCAGGTACCAAATACTTCATCACTTAAATGTGGTTTCAGGAAGGATGGCCAGCAGCCAAATCATGTGTTTTAGTTCACAGTCCAGAGAACAGAATAAGAACAATCCAGGCTTTCTAATTTCTTCTCTAACACACTATCCACTGCCCTGTAGACAGGTCAAAAGACCACCACTCTCTTGGCATTGCTTGAGGTTTTCATTTAACGAAAAATATTTTAATCTTCCTTTTAAAATCTTTATTTTTTTTCTGATTACAATACATGCACATTTCATAAAGTCAAAGTCCACAATTACATGCCCACCCAATGCATATAAGGCCTTTGGGGATAAAAACTAACAAACCTGGGTCTATCCTATATAAAGTGTTGGGCAACTTCCTTTTTCACCTTAAACTCCTTGGGAAACATTAGGATATGCTCTTTTTTTTTTTTTAAATGCCTCATTTGGGTGCACTTTATATGCCGCAGAATTCACCTATTTTTTAGTGCACAAGTCAAAGATTTTTGTGGGGCAAACTTGTGCAACCATAACCACAACCCAAGTTTTAGAATATTTCCACCACTCCCAAAAAGTCCCTTATGCCTGTAAATAAGCTTTTTAAAGGGTGTGTTTTGTGTGGGTAATTATAATCACGAATAGTCCCAGAATTTTCCATGTTGCCTCATTTTCCTTTGGTGCTGATAGGCAAGAAGAAAATCACAATAGCCCATCAGCAAATGCTGAAAGAAAACACCACAAGCAGATCAACAGCTGGTTGCTCAAAATAGTTCATTCACCCACTCCAGCATTTCCTCAGTGTCAGCCAGGCTATTGGTCAAGTTTGTAAGACAAGAGAAGACAATAGCTATCTTCTCTGGGAATAAATGAGGTATGAGTTCAATAGCACGCAACTGAACTGAAGTCTCAATGGTCAATGTTCTGAGTGGTAAAAGTGCTTCAGATGGGTGTGATATTTGGACTTCCACTTGTGGAGAAATGGGCCAGATTTACTTTTCCACCTAAAACAAGGTGCAGAAAATGCTGAAACATGGATTTCAAGATCCTGGACATCAGCCCACAAAGGATGGTAATAGCCGAGAAAAGGACAACAAATGAGGTGTTACTCCAGTTTACTGCCTTGAATTTCCAGGCTCCAGTGCCTGTTCTGCTCCCCACTCTGTCTCTGGTGAATCCTCTCACCACCACCCCACCTCTGGCCTACACCCTAGTTCTTCTATGCAAAAATAAATCTGAAAAAAAAAAATAATGTGCATTTACACATTCAAGTTTGAGAAGCACTGATGTTTGGCAAGTAATTTATCTGACCCTCTTTCCTTATGCATGAAAACAAGCAGTAACAAGACCTGATCACCTTATTTCACAAGTTGTTGATTAGCACAAAATCAGGGAAACCCAATCCAAATACAAGTTAGGTACCCATGAAAGTCAAACCTAAAAAAAAATCAGGGAGTTAATACAAGACCCAGGCACAAGGCAAGGACTTCTGGATTGAAAATGCTGAACAGGGAGCCTTCCTGGTGGCGCAAGGGGTTAAGTCTCAGCACTATGAAGCCACAGCAGCATGAGTTCAATCCCCGACCAGAGAGCTTCCCACATGGAACAGCAGACCTCTTCTACTTTGCCAGCTGCTCCCCTCAGCAGTGTACTTCAGTAGATCTGCCTGTTCTGCTCCCCACTCTGTCTCTGGTGAATCCTCTCACAACCCCACACCTCTGGCCTACACCCCAGTTCTTGTATGCATAAATAAATAAATCTTTCCAAAAAAGAAAGAAAATGCTGAACAGCAAAAAGATTGCCACTGTTACTAGGAATTCAAAAGACTACTTTTTTATTTTAAAAACATATGGCAAATATATAAACTTTTTACAAAGTATTTGACTTTTTTCACTTCTAGGAATATCTTTTTATTTTTTAATTGAAACCTGTTATCTTCAGACAACTATTCAAGACACAATCGTTTCAGACCAGACGCATAATGTACAGTGATTCTATTGCCCATTTCCCATCTCTGGCCAAAGTTAGAAGAGGAAACCTTGACAACATAAACCACACGGAAGCTGCAGGAAGCTATTCCTGGGACTACTAGCCGGCACCAGTTTGCTCACCCCTCCAGGAACCGGACCGTTGCCGAAAAGTCCAGGTTTAAACCTAAGGGCGCAAGGGGATGAAGCTTCGGTTAGAGCGAAGGCGACAGTCGCGACGAGTCCTCGGAGCCATCCGCACGTCCAGGAGCCTGAGTCACAACTGAAGTTACATTTCAGGATAAATCCAAGGAGCAGAAGTGGGGCTAAGGCTGGGGTCGCCTAGCAACCAGGACGCCAAAGCGCAGACGTCGGGCATTGGCTTGAGAGAGTCACGTGACCGGGCGCTTCTGCCCACTGGGAGATTACGCTGCGGGCAGGTGACGCGGCGCAGGCGCGTGGCAGCAAGTTCTTGGAGGGTGGGCGGAGTGATGGATGGTTGGATTACTGCCTGGAGTGTCTCCCCATCCTAGCTGAAGTCCTGGCCTTGGCCGGCTCGACTAGACTAGTTGAGGCCTTCCCAGTAAATGGTGAGTCTAGTTTGGTCGTCCAAGAAGATTTTGGAGAATAAGACGCTTTAGATGCTAAAAGTTGCCTCCTGTGGGAACAGAGCAAGTTCAATACCAGGAAATATTAGGATGGCAAGAAGTTATGTGACAAGTCAGGGGTGAAATGAAGGATCTTGAACTAGATACTTGAAGAAAGTGGAGCTGTTAACTGAAATAAAAGTCTCATGAGGGAGCTGATTAGACGTGAGGCCCCCAACCCTCAAGAAGCAGCCCTACAGATTTTAATCTGCAAGATTAGAAGAAATGTTGCAACTATCACAAGTTTGACTTTATTTTATATAGCTAGGAACAGTGCACCATTGACATTAGAAATTTAATTATTCTAGGGTTGGGGGACTTTCTGGTTCTAAGTTATTTTGACAAAGTTATGTTGATATTCTCTGTGTACAGAGGAAGGCAGTGTGGCGTTTAGTTTTTTTGTTTTGTTTTTGCCTAGAAGAGCTGGGGTGTAGGCCAGAGGTGCGCGGGATGAAAGGGCGGGAGGAGAGCAAGAAGATTCCCCAGAGACCGAGTGGGGAGCAGAAGAGGCAGATCCACTGAAATACACTGCTGAGGGGAGCAGCGGGCGAGACAGGAGAGGTCTGCTGTGCCATGTTGGTCAGCTCTCCGGCTGGGGATCGAACTCAGGCCACAGTAGTCATAGCACTGAGACTTAACCTCTCGGCCATCACGGGGGCTCCCAATGTAGAGTATCATCACTTCCTTTCTGAAGAATGCACTGTGGAGATGCTAAGGCTGGGGACCCAGTGTCACATCACCTTTATCCCACTCCTTCGTCATTAGTGGGGCTTGGAAAGACTGGCTTTACCTTGAGGCTGCAGATTTGCATAGGTGCTTCACAGTCTTCAGGTCTGCAGATGGCATTGCCCTTTGGTCTGCTAGACCAGGGAGGATCATTCCCAGAACATTTTTAGAATGTTCACAAAAACTGCTGCATCTGGGGCAGGAGGAATTTTGTTTAGTTTGGGGGGGGGGAAGTTACCCTATTGAAGATATTGGAAAAGTGAAGCTTCCACTATGAATTTTAAGAAATAACTCAGTGGCTAATGAGAAGAGGCACACCTATAACGAGAGTCTAGTTATCCAGTTGTCAGTTCTTGAAATCTTGGTGCCAGAATGCAGACCAGGATGTATAGAGACCCCTCCACAGTCCTCCAAAGTCTAGCCAGAAAGACTTAGGATATGAGAGGGATTTGAGAAGATAATGGGGATGGTCTAGGTCTTTTTCAAAGACTTCCCAGGAGGTTATCAGCAATAACACTCTTTTTTTTTTTAAGATTTATTTATTTATGCAAGAGTTAGAGTGTAGGCCAGAGGTGGGGGGCAGGGTGAGAGGATTCACCAGAGACAGAGTGGGGAGCAGAACAGGCATCTTGACTGAATTCACTGCTGAGGGGAGCAGTGGGCGAGACAGGAGAGGTCTGCTGTGCCATGTGAGAAGCTCCCTGGCCAGGTGAAGGATTGAACTCATGCTGCAATGGCTCTGTTTAGCTTCATAGTG
This sequence comes from Scalopus aquaticus, assembly GCA_004024925.1. Classification (NCBI taxonomy): domain Eukaryota; kingdom Metazoa; phylum Chordata; class Mammalia; order Eulipotyphla; family Talpidae; genus Scalopus; species Scalopus aquaticus. The sequence continues at coordinate 203,805 of PVIJ01000718.1, read as the reverse complement.
CTGTGACTTAAGCCGTTGTGCAACCAGGGAGGCCCCCAAATCCTTTCTTTCTTTTTTTTTTAAATTTATTTATTTATACATACAGCTGGGGTACAGGCCAGAGGTGTGGAGTGGCGAGAGGCTTCACCAGAGACAGAGTGGGGAGCAGAATAGGCAGATCAGAAATACACTGCTGAGGAGAGCAGCGGGCAAGGCAGGAGAGGTCTGCCGCACCATGTGGGATTCTCCCTGGCTGGGCGTCGAACTCGCATCGCTGCTGCCGACAGTTCCACAGCGCAGCACTTAACTGCTGTGCCACCAGGGAGGCCCCCAAATCCTTTCTTGAGAGCAGCCTTTGAAAAGACCAGTGAAGAAAGTAGGAACGGATGAAAAATAATAGCAATCAATGGAGAGAAAGTCCAGGAGCTAAAGAAGAAGCATAAAGACCTTGCCAAGGACAACTTTGACCTATTTTGTAGTTTTGTCCAGTGCTGACTCTCGAAATCAAAGTACATATTGATCTCCAGTTCCAAACTTCTGATTACACAAAGTATGACCTTGACATTACAGCCATAACCACCTGAAATGTTTTGATAACCCAGTGAGTATAAGATACACTAGAAATGAATAAGAAGAGTTGACTTAGAATGTGGTGGAACTGAAAGGCTATCAGATTTTAGGAAAGATAAGCAGGAAAGTAAGAAGGCGTTCCATTATACATATACACATGATCCTAGGAAATAGGAAACCCAGTGAGAAGAGTTTTTGTGCTAAGGCACAATGAGTAAAATGAAGAGTATCTGCTTTCAGTTGACATGCCAAAGAAGATAAGGAAAGATGGGCATCTTTGAGTGACCTAACCAGAAGCTGATGAGGAGGGAAAATTTTAAAGAACAATATATACCTACTTTTAAAAAAACAACAACAGGTTATAAATGTCAAGGAAGTACTTAACAGTTTGCAGGTTGGAGGTAGTTCTTATTGTAGGAGTTTCTTTAAATCCCTACAAGGGTAGATGCCTTTATTGATTTCTTCCTTCTAGTAGAGAATTTTAGGCACAAACCTAGAATTAGACAGGAAGGTCAGAGTTTTAGAACACATTAAGGTCACCCCACAAATAATGTGCAGGCAGAGCACATCAATTAAATTTTGGAAATAGATATATTTATTCTTCTTTTTAAAAAGATTTATTTATTTATGCAGACAAGAACTGGGGTATAGGCCAGAGTTGCAAGGGGTAAGAGGATTCAACAGAGACAGACTGGGGAGCAGAACAGGTGGATCTACTGAAATACACTGCTGAGGGGAGCTGTGGGTGAGGCAGGAGAGGTCTGCTGGGCCTTGTGGGTCAGCTCCCTGGCCGGGGATAGGATTCAGGCCACAGTGGCTGGTGGTAGCTTGATAGCACTGAGACTTTAACCCCTGCACCACTAGGGAGGCCTAGAGACTGACCCTTTTTTTGGCCTCAGTTTCTTCATTGTACAATGGAGATAATACCTTACTGGATTTTTGTGAGGATGAATAAGACACGAAGACTGCTCAAGAGAGTGTCTGGCACAAAGTGAGCTCTCAGTGAATGTTCACGATCATTTGCCAAGTGCTTAACACTCAGCAACAATCGATCAATACGTGGGACTGAGTGTTCCTGGTGGCTGTCCACCGAGCCCTTCTCCGACCATCCTCCCAGTCTCTCCTGACTTAGAATTAAGGACCAGAAATAGCTCAAGTCATTTGTGATCCCAGTAACAGAGGTGCAAAGTCTGTCTCACAGCCTGATGAGAGAGCATCAGAGACCCACACTGAGCCACACTGCAAGACACGACTGAGCCAAATCCCAGGAGGGAAAGAAGGCCTGAGACAAAGGAGCTGATTGGTAAGAGCTGGGGAACTCTGTGCCCCAGAAGTGCTTCTCTCAAGAGAGGTAGCGGAGTGGGGAGTGAGGAGTTCATAGACATTGGACCAGTAAGCAGGTCTGTTGGCAAAGGGCTCTGCCACTCAACCTTGATGGATCCAGGTGGCCAGGGTGTAGAAGATCCCCCATTCCAAGAACTAAGACCTTGGGTTTGAATCATGGTGCAGTACACAGAGACAGAGGCCATCTTGGTTCCTGGGATTGTTGATTGTATATATATTTTTGTTTCCTTTCCCTTACTTAATGAGTTAGTCTCTCCCACTCCCCACCATTCTCCAAGACCAGCCCATTAGCAAGTCCTGTGGACTCTTCAAAATCTCTAATCCTCCTGCATTTCTCAGTCCCATCTGCCACCTCTCTAGCCCACCATTCTTCTCATCTTGCTGTAGCTCCCTAAACACTTTCCTGTTTCCCACTTTGCCCCAATAAAGCCTATTCTCCTCTTAGCAGCCAGGGTGAACTTAAAAAAATTGTATTAGCCTTATTGAGATATAAATCACATAGCATGTAAATCACCCACTTAAAGTTTAGAATTCAGTGGTTGTATAGTCAATATTAGTATATTAATAACTAACATTTTTATCACCCCAAAAAGGAACTCCATACTCCTTGACAGTCATTTGCCACATCTCCCATCTCCCTCACCTCCCATCAGCCTTAGGCACCGTTAATGTATTCTGATCTCTATGAATTTGTCTTTTCTGGATATTTCATATCATTAACATAATATATGATGATTTCTTTCAATTAACAATGTTCTCAAGGTTCTATGTTGTGGTATCTATCAATGCTTCTTTTTTATTGTCAAGTAATACTCCATTGATTGGCTATACCTACCACTTTTTATTTTTTATTCATCAGTTGATGGGTGGTTGGGTTGTTTGTGCTTCTTAGTTGTTCTGAATAATGTTGTTTTAAACATTTGTTTTTGTGTAGATATATATTTTATTTCTCTTGGGCCTACATTTTACAGATGCTGGATCATCTAATGACTGTATGCTTAACTTTTTGAGGAACTGCCAACTATTTTCCAAAGTGGCTATACCATTTTAAATTCCCAGCAGCACTCTATTAGGGCTCCTATTTCTCCATAGCCTAATGACCACTTGTTATTATCTGTCTCTGTGATTACAGCCACCCGAGTAAATGTGAAATGGTATCTCATTGTACTTCAGACTTGCATTTCTCTGATGGCTAAGGATATTGGACATATTTTCCTTTGCACATCTTCTTTAAATAAATGTCTCTTCAGACACTTTGTCCATTTTAAAAATTGGCTATTTGTCCATTGTTGAGTGGTAGGAGTTCCTTTTTTTTTAAAGATTTATTTACTTATGCATACAAGCTGGGGTGTAGGCCAGAGGTGTGGGGGTGGTGGTGAGAGGATTCACCAGAGACAGAGTGGGGAGCAGAACAGGCAGTTTGACTGAAACACACTGCTGAAGGGAGCAGGGGGCAAGGCAGGTGAGGTCTGCTGCACCTTGTGGGAATCTCCCTGGCTGGGTATCAAACTCATGCTGCAGTGGCTCTGGATAGCTTCATAGTGCTGCGACTTAACCCACTGAGCCACCAGGGAAGTCCATGGTAGGAATAAAAGAAAGTTTGAGTTATTCGTGCTGTCATTCAACTTACATTCTGAGCACCTACTATAGGCAGGATATCATTTTAGTAGAGGGATTTGCCACCTTATTGGACAGATAAGGTCCACACCTCACCGAGTGAGTGTCCATTCTAGTGGAAATGACAGACAAGAACACAATTAAGACAATAAACACACACTCTGATAAACACTAAATAGCCTAATGAACAGCATGCCAAAACAACAAATAGCATGTTTTTTTGGTTTTTTTTTTAAAGATTTCTTTATTTATACATACAAGCTGGGGTACAGGCCAGAGGTGTGGGGTGGCGAGAGGGTTCACCAGAGACAGAGTGGGGAGCAGAACAGGCAGATCAGAAATACACTACCGAGGGGAGCAGCAGGCGAGGCAGGAGAGGTCTGCCACACCATGTGGGAATCTCCCTGGCTGGGCGTCGAACCCGCTGCCAACGGCTCCACAGTGCAGCGCTCAACCGCTGTGCCACCAGGGAGGCCCAACAAATAGCATGTTATTGACTGTCATAGAGTAACTGGAGGGTGGAACCGTGGAATGAACAAATCTTAGATGGGATGTTTCAGTAGAGACCTCTCTGAGGAGGTGATATTTGTTGTTTTTTTTTTTAATTTTTAAAATTCACTTATGCATACAAGAACTAGGGTGTAAGCCAGAGGTTCAGAGTGAGAGGATTCACCATAGACAGAGTGAGAAGCAGAATAGGTCAATCTACTGAAATATACTGCTGAGGGGAGCTGTGGGTGAGACAGGGGAGGTCTGCTGTGCCATGTGGGTCAGCCCCCTGGCTGGGGATGGAACTCATGCTGAAGTGCCCGGAGATAGCTTGATAGCACTGAGACTTTAACCCCTGGGCCACCAGGGAGGCCCTGCAGGAGGTGATATTTGAACTGAGACCCAGGAAATAGAAATCAGCCATCCTAAGCACCTCAAGGATGATTTTTCTGGCAGTCCTACATCTTCCTCTGCTCAACTTGCCATAGTTATCTCAAACCTTCTCTGCTGCAGTAGGCACTGTATATGTCTGAGCTAACATCCATTCCAGCCCCTTCCCCAAATCCATGTCTTTTAAAGAAAAGCTAAATACTCACTCTTCTAACCTTATTTATTTATTTATTTATTTTTATGCATACAAGAACTGGGGGCCTCCCTGGTGGCGCAGCGGTTAAGCGCTGCGCCTTGGAGCTGTCGGCAGCGGCTGCGCAAGTTCGACACCCGGCCGGGGAGATTTCCACATGGCCTGTCAGACCACTCCTGCCTCGCCCACTGCTCCCCTCAGCAGTGTATTTCCATTCATCTGCCTGTTCTGCTCCCCACTCTGTCTCTGGTGAACCCTCTCACCACTCCACGCCTCTGGCCTGTACCCCAGCTTGTATGCATAAATAAATAAATCTTAAAAAAAAAAGAACTGGGATATAGGTCAGAGGCGCAGGGTGTGTGTCCGTGTGTGTGTGTGTGTGTGTGTGTGTGTGTGTGTGTGTGTGTGAGAGAGAGAGAGAGAGAGAAGATTCCCCAGAGACAGAGTGGGGAGCAGAACAGGTGGATCTACTGAAATACACTGCTGAGGGGAGCAGGTGGTGAGACAGGAGAGGTCTGCTGCGCCATGTGGGAAGCTCCCTGGCTAGGGATCGAACTCATGCTGCAGTGGCAACGGACAGCTTCATAGTGCTGAGACGTAACCCCTGTGCCACCAGGGAGACCCTCTTCTAGCCTCTTTTGAATGTATGTGGCACAGTTCTGGCCAGGGAAATGTAAGCAAAAACCTTCTGGTGGACTGTCACAGGAATAGGAATAGGAAATTGAATGGGAAGATGATGCCTTGAATAGGAAAATGATGTATGGAATGGAGGCAGCCTTCCATATTGTGACCCTCAGGAAAAGGCCACAAGCTTTGCAGACACATTGACCTTGGTACCATTGAACCTTGAACCAATGCAGTTGTCTACCTCCTGGCTTCCTAGCTGGTGTGAAAAATAAGCCCCTATTTGTTTAAGTCACTAATACTCAAGCTTTCTGTTTCTTGTAGCTGGTAACCCTCTCTGTTACACCCGTTTCTCCACATTCTCCACTCTCCCGCCTCCTTTACAAAGAAATTAAGTCTTCAGCTGGCCATTCTCACTTTCTTGCCACCAATTCTACCCACTTTACCTGCCTGCTTTCCCTTCCATGGTTAAAAAAAAAAAGAGGGGTCCCCTATTTCATGGATGGGTGGGAATATTGAGGGTGGAGAGATATCACTCTCGGGTCCATTTTACATTCTTTCAGTTTTGTTTTTCTGACTCATCCTCTTGTTCTGGGTTTCTATTACTCATCAGTTATGTGGCCGTAAACAAGCCATTAAAGTGGCAACAGTTTTATCAGGTGGGTTCTAAGCTGTGTTCAATACATGCACCGCACTAGGGGCTGGCGGTTGCCTGGGTCAGGAAAGAGACAGTCCAAGTAGAAGGAACTATTTACAAGGCAGGGGTATGAAGCCTTGGAGGAACTGAAAAGTCCCCATGTGGCTGGCAGGGCTGAGTGCTGGCAGGGCTCCTGAGGCAGCGCTGAAAAGGGAGGTGGGCATAGCCAGCTGGGTTCCATAAACTAGGTTTAAATCTAATTCATGGGGACAGGAAGTGAATTCATCTGAGTCTCATTTCCTACTTCGAAAATATGTTTTAGACCTGTATGCTTGCGTCTCTGTCTCTGTACTAGTTTGAGAATTCTTTAAAGGTCCGGGGGGAGGGGAGGATAAGGGCACAACATGGAATAGAAAAGAATACAAGGGACCTTGGAGATGGATCACGGGTGAATTGGTGGTGGGCTACCCAAGGGAAATACAAAATGTAAAAGACATAAATAACAATAAAAAAAAAAAAAGGCCCTGTAATTTTACATTTTTGTCTCCCCAAGCGCCTAGCACAAGGTAGGCACTTAATCTATGCCTGCTGGATGAGTAAATGAGGTGGTGGAGTCTGCCACTGACTTCAGTTATTCAATCAATTGGTTTTCTCTTCCTTTGAGTCCGTCTCTCCCTTCCCTGACCCTTTGTCTTTCCCCCGCTCACCCTTCTCCTTCCCCTTCCCCTTCCCCCACCTCCCCCGCTCAGCTCCGCTCCCCTCCCAAGTCCCCTTCTCCCGCCCCGCCCCTCCCCTGGCTTCCCTCCCCGACTCCGCCCCTCCGCGGTGTCGCGAAGACTGAGCGCAGGCGGGCTTTACGGCAGCCGCGTTGCGGCGGGGCGGGGCGCCGGGCGGCGGGCGCGCTTGGCGGCAGGAGTGGGAGGCAGGCCGGCTGGCAGGCAGACGGAGTCGCAGGCGGGTGGCGGCGGCCGTGCTTGCTAGTGAGGGCGGGAGGGAGTGAGTCACTGAGCGTGTGTGAGGGAGGGAAGGAGCGAGCGGGCGAGAGAGCAGGCAGCCCGCGCCGTCCGCCCGCAGCACCAGCCAGGCCCTGCCGCCGCCACCGCCCTGCGCTGAGGCCGGGCCGAGCCGAGCCGGGTCGGGCCCGGGCCATGCTGCTCACCGTGTACTGTGTGCGGAGGGACCTCTCCGAGGTGACCTTTTCCCTCCAGGTCGACGCCGACTTCGAGCTGCACAACTTCCGCGCGCTGTGCGAGCTCGAGTCAGGCATCCCCGCAGCCGAGAGCCAGGTACGCTGGGCAGCCAGCGGGCCGCCTCCGGGGCCAGCCTCCCCGCCCGGGGGCCTCACGCCCTCCCTTTGCTGCTTGCTGGCGAGGAATGGGTGGGGGGAGCGGCATGGCCATTCGCAGCTCGCCCCCGCATCCGGGAGGGAGCTGGAGTCGGTAGCTGCCCACACACACCCCGAGCGTGGGGTGGGGTGGGTGCTGGGGAGGGAGCGGAGAACCTGACCGCAGACGCACCCACTGCGGTGTGAGGGGCGCGTGGACTGTTGGGCGGCCCGCCCCACCCTCTGGCTCTTTGGCTCCTTCTCCCCTTCGTGGTCCCGAGTTTAGGATGTCGTCGCGGTCCTAAGAAGAAGCCCTGGGTTTGTGAGAGTTCATACATCCTGCTTCCCCAACCAGAAATACCAGTTTGGATCATTGTGGTAAATAGATGTTCACCTGCTTTTTTGGAGAGGATTCCTGCCTAAGCAAACGTCAAGTTACCTTGAAATGTACAGATTTGCGCATTAGGTGAGGGAGGAAAGTTTGAGACTTGCCCTACCTTTGCTTGGAGGCCTTCGGAAATGTTCTCTTTGCACTACCACATGCGTTTCTGGTTAAATTCTGTTTTTTAAAGGTAATTATTACTCAGCTCACACTGTTTGTTTCTTCCCCGGGATGAGGCTGAAATCCCTCTTTCTTTCAGGTCACAATTCAGAGTTTGAGTCAATGCAAAGCTCATTTTATGAGGATGTTTGTTGAAAATGGCCTAGTACCTTCTCAGTGTAACTTGGTTGTCTTAGTTCCCTGCCTGTCTGGGAAGAAGTTCAGCTGCCCTGACATTTTAATTATTTATTTTCGAAATACGTTGGGACTGACACCAGACAGAATTAGGAAGAACTCTGTAGCCTTCACGCTAAAACATTTAAATCCTGGCTTCACCAGTGGGCCTTTTAAGACATAGTCTAAACATTAGGGAAATTATAGAAGTCCTCCAAAGCCCCAGAATGTAAATCTAGATTTCCTATTGCAGTTATGAAATAGTTCCAAAAACTATTGCCCAACTGCTGCTCCTTCTGCCCTGTGTTAAGATAAACAAATGGGTCAATATTTTGTTCAGAAGTGGGTATGATTCCTTACACTATGTGAACTTTAGAACTTTGGCATAAAGCTGAGTATCAAGAAAGAATTTATTTCAGAGTGCAAAGTGTCACTCAGATACGCAGTCTGGCAGAGGTGAGAGAAATTGGTTAAAGGGTTGTTTTTTCCTTGCAACTTCTGTAAAAAGCTAATCCACAGACTCAGGAACCAGTTCCCTATCAGTGAACCCCTCAGGTGGAGAGCTAGGAAAAGATAGTAGGGCTAACTTCAGTAGGAAGGAAAACCAACCCTTTTTGAAAGTGACTTTTTTTTATTTTTTATTTTTATTTTATTTTTTTTTTTATTTATACATACAAGTTGGGGTACAGGCCAGAGGCGTGGGGCGGCGAGAGGGTTCACCAGAGACAGAGCGGGGAGCAGAACAGGCAGATCAGAAATACACTGCCAAGGGGAGCAGTGGGCAAGGCAGGAGAGGTCTGCCGCGCCATGTGGGGATTTTCCCCAGCCGGGCGTCGAAAGCTGCCAACAACTCCACAGTGCAGCCCTTAACCGCTGCGCCACCGGGGAGGCCCTGAAAGTGACTTTTTCACTGGTTCTTTTCCTACTATTGGTTCAGTTACTCTGGGAATAATCAGTAGTTGGTTGGAGAAATAAAATATTAAAATGGAAATTGATTTGGTTATTATTGGGGCTTAGGAAAAGATAAAGTTTGAGCTTGTCTCTATTCCTGCACTTTTGGAGATGGCAGTAACAAATAATTAAAGAGGGCATTAGCCTGAAAGAATTAATTGCATGGTCGGGGCAGGCACTGTCCTCTGCCAGCTTGGGAGGCTAATTGAACAATTAGGCTAGCTCCAAATTCTTATTCATTAGGTCTAGTTTTGGCATTTACTGACTTCCCAAAGCAAATTAGCATATGGAAACCTGGACTCCAACTAGTGTTAAGCCTGTATTACATAGCAGTAAGCTGCTCCTGTTTTTCGAGTTTGTTCTGTTGGCGCCATTGTAACCTAACACAGTATCTATTTTAAGACTTCTGGTGGTCGGTTTTCTTTCAGTTGCTTGCCCATTAGGCAGGAACAGGATCCACCCTAGACAATTGAGTCATTTCCTTTCACCAAAACATAATAGTAAGAATCTTTATAGTTTTTACCCACAAATACAGCTTCTTCACTTACTTGAGGTCCTCCTCCCCACCTGTACCTCCCAGGGTTCCCCAGGATTATTCGCCTTCCCTTCTCTGGAAGTTCTGGTCTGTTGATCTCACTCCCTTTATTTATTATTGTCTCCCTTCTTTCCTTCACCTCCATTTCTAAAAGGAATTTTTTTTTTCTGGCTATTCTTTCTTGTTCCTCTGTTAGGACCTTTAGCCTGCTTAGTTTTTTTAGTCAAGGATCCTCAATAAATGTTTTAGAGCATACATCTTTGTGAGGTACGTTGTAGATATGAACTAATGTATGTATTAAATATGTGCATATGTGGGATACACTGAACATCAGTTATGTTACACACATGAAGTAATACTTTCTATACATTGTAAAGAGGCATGAGAAGAATTCAAGGACGGATGAGTTAAAATAAGTGGAAATGAAAGTTATATTTTCTGGTTCCTTCCCACAACCTTAAGAAATTCTCTTATATGCCTGCTCCACTTTAAGGCTCACTGGTTTAGAATTTGGTCGCATCATTCTTAACAATTGGGCATAAGCATATACTTGGAAAGGTGTTAATTTTTAATAGCTCTAGTCAGATTACAGTAGTTATAATGCAGTGCTAACAAATTTAGAATAGAAACTGTCTCTCCTCATACATGTGATTAAAGCTGGGCATGCTCCAGCTGTGCCTGGGTGCGTGGGCCTGGAAGCCAGTCATGCCTCACTTTGATGCTTTGATGCAGAGTTGGCTTGGTGAACTTCAAACAGCTATCAGAACTTAGCTTCATTTTAATTAATGTCTTTGCATTTTTGAAACATCGTTATAATTTACTCCTGTAGGTGGCAGGTCAAAAAAAGTGTACAGAATGTGTAAAGACTGAAAGGCTTATTTAAATACTAAGTAATGGCAGTAACTCGCTGAACCTGGAAATACAGCTCTACATGCAGCGGGTCTTGCCGTTTGTAAAATAGTATTTTAGGTCATTGGAAGCTGATACTGTAGCTGGTTTTGGTTGGTTAATTTTTCAGATGATTTTGGTGTATTTTTTTCCCTCAGAAATACTATATTTTTTGGGGCCTCCCTGGTGGCGCAGCGGTTGAGCGCTGCGCTGTGGAGCTGTTGGCAGCGAGTTCGACGCCCAGCCAGGGAGAATCCCACATGGTGGGGCAGACCCCTCCTGCCTCACCCGCTGCTCCCCTCAGCAGTGCATTTCTGATCTGCCTGTTCTGCTCCCCACTCTGTCTCTGGTGAGCCCTCTCGCCGCCCCACACCTCTGGCTTGTAGCCCAGCTTGTATGTATAAATAAATAAAAAAAAAAAAGAAAAGAAAAAAAAAAGAAATACTATATTTTGTAGCTAGCTTGTAACATAAAAGGATAAAGAAGAATACAATCACATGTTAATAATGGAGGATAACAGTAGTTTACTTAATGTATTTTTCTAAGCTTCCCCCCCTTTATAGAGTTAAAATGTATCTTTTGTATAAGATGGCCTGAACTGTGTAAACCGTTTCATATTTTTCTTTAGTCAACACTGCATTATCAGCAGTTTCCCATAACATTTCAAATTCTTCAAATATGTGATTTTAATGAACACCTAATAACTGCAGTTTAACAGTTTCCCTACTGCTGGACATTCGAATTGGAGGAAATCGGAAGCAATAATGAGATCATGCCCATGGATATCTATATATTTAAGGGTTTGTCCCTATTTCTGATTATTTTCCCAGGGCAAATGCTTTAGAATAGGGAATTGTAAAGTATTTTGAAAGGCTAGCCTCCCTGGTGGCGCAGCGGGACATTCCCACTTGGCGCTTCCCAAATGGCGCAGCAGACCTCTCCTGCCTTGCCGCTCCCCTCAGCAGTGTGTTTGCATGGATCTGCCTGTTCTGCTCCTTACTCTATCTCTGGTGAACCCTCTCGCCGCCCCACACCTCTGGTCTGTACCCCAGCTTGTATGCATAAATAAATATATCTTTTTTTAAAAAAAGTATTTTGAAAGGCTACTAGTAACCGTCACCACATTATCCTCCAGAGGGTTGTAAAATTCAGGCTGTTACATATGATAGTATATGTAGACTGTTTGCATATAGTATGCCCTCAGCTCATGGTAGATAAAATTATGAAGCCATTCAGATGTGATTTTAAGGGTTTTGTGGCCAGTTTCTATTCCTTGATGCTAGAAATGTATGGTCAAAATTTTTGGTGGTTGAAGGTATTTCCTAAGAGCCTGGAAAACATTGGCCCTCACGCTTACAGGTTTTGAATTGTATTAATTAGTCTGTTGTTAATTGTTGGTTAAGATTAGAATTCAGTCTCTAGGGTGCCTCCTCTGGAGTAAGTACAGCAGTTGTACTAGTTCTGCAGAGGAAGACTTGTGGTTATATAAATTTTCGTGTTGTATGTTAATATAAGTAGCAAAACTTGTTTGTTTTGCGCTTTCTGGCCTTTGAAATCAGCATAATAAATGGTGGAAAGCGTCACCAGTACCACTACCAAAACTCATTTTGGTTTGAGTGGTAGAAATTTTAGACCATTGGTATAGTAGACACTCAATTTAAGTTAGAAACCATTCAGATTTATTCTGAAACTTAGGCTTCAAAATAGTTGTTTTTCTTAGACTCTTAAATGTAACAAAAAGAAATCAGAGTGTTTTTTTTGTGGAAATTACAATTTCAGCTAGGCCTTTGTTTATCTCGCTTGTGTTCTAGGGCTAAAATGGAATATCTGCCTACTGATTTGTCATTGGAAAAAATATTTTCTCCTTACCCATGTTCTCCAGTCTAGTATTTTTAGAAATTTGGGGCAGATAACAATGTTTCAAATACATGCTTGATGTTAGTGGTTATCTGGATCTTACCTTTTGCATTGCTGTATCAGGCTGCCTGCTTTTTAAAAAATTAAAATGTTGAAAAAATACTGTGTTAACTGAACAGTTAGATGAAATGGGACCCCAGAGAGTGAGGAGTTGGTGTTGTTTCTTCCTTCATGTTCAGGGCAGGCGCACCATTGAGCAGTGGACGAAGTTTTGATCCCCGTGTGGGTATATCACCTTTGTGGTGGACAACAGCTGATTCACCAGGCTTCTTTTGGACTTTGGATTGGGGAAGTTCTACCCAAAGCTAGGAAAAGTACTTCTGAACTCTAGAGTAAGGATTGTGATTCCATTCCCATTCTCTTCTTAATGTCAGTAGCTTTGTAGCCTCAGGTCATGTAATGCTGCATCTGTTTCTTTGTTCAAAAATGAGACAAATGATGCCTACCTCATAAGATGAACGTGAAGCTTACTTGAGCAGATACAAGGGTTAAGTGGAGACTGTGAGAACCTAGCAGGCTGCCTCTTGGTGGAAGGTCGGTGGTCGCTCTCTGCTATTGTAAACGGCTTGCCATGTTTCATTAAGGTGGCTTCACAGTGCCGATCCCTCTCGAAAGAGCTGCCTCTAAGGCATTTCCTGGCAGGCTTCTTTTCTCCTGCTATACACCTCGGCCTGTGACACCTGCCACTTCAGATTTATGGTGCTTTTTCCAAGCAACTCCGCAAGTGATTATATGCATCTCAGGTTGTATTACACAGTCTGTTGGTTTTGGTGTACTTCCGCCATGGGCTACAGTGTGAATGGTTTGATCGTGTGACAGTTGGCAATCTGTTGTAACTTGTTTTAACTTTTCAGGCTGAGGGTAAGAACTGTCAATACTTTCTCTAGTTGTGTGATTGAACCTACAAGCTTTTCAAATCAATCTTTGCTCATCAGAATTACTTGGTTTTGGCGGGCAGTAGATTCAGATTCCTGTTAAGTTCTCGTCCTCATGTCAGGGAAGATTCTGAGAGCAATGCCAGAATCATTTCTTTTCTAGTTTAAGTGCTATGTTTTTGAGGTTCTGTGTCAGGCAATCTTGATATGAGAACTGTGAAGACCCGTGAGGAAAACTGTAAATAGTAGCATAGCAGAGAAGCCTGGAAGGGACAACAGGGGTAATGTTTTTTTAGCTCCACCTGCTAGCTGGACAATGGGAAATGTGAGGCCGGGAGGAAAACCTTTCAAAGCCCGGGTTCCCTGTGAGCGCCCCTCGAGTGTATGCCAGAGCAGGGGGGTTTCTGTTCCTTTCGGGGAAATCACAGCAGTCCCTAGGTGTGCTCCTCCTTTCACTGCTTTTTATGCTTTCGGGTTTTCTTCATGTTTGATTGCCCCTCATAAAGATGTTTTTATTAGGGGTACAGACCTGATCCATTTTTTTCTATCTGTGTTTGTTCTTTTCTGAGTTTCTTCCACTTTTATCTTATACTCATAAAGATAAGAGTGGTAAAATATGGCAGGACGGTAGAGGAGAACGAAGAATGCAGAAGGGTGGTATTTGGAAACCTTTTCAACCTGCCACTGTACGAGATCACTGGAAGGTAGACACGTTGGACCAATAATGGACAGTTGTGTGACTAAAGTTAACAATACTGTATCTTATATTTGAAAGTTGCTAAAAGAGAGTAGATATCATCACAAGAAAAAAAATCGTGACATTGCAAGGTGATGGATGTTAACTGGCTATGTATACTACCAGTATTATGTTGTATGTATCTCAGTCAAGGAGGCGTATATTTTTTTAAGGATTTATTTATGCATACAAGCTGGGGTACAGGACAGAAGTGTGGGGCGGCGAGAGGGCTCAGCAGAGACAGAGTGGGGAGCAGAACAGGCAGAGCGATGGAAACACACTGCTGAGGGGAGCAGCGGGCAAGGCAAGAGAGGTCTGCTGCGCCATGTGGGAATCTCTCAGGCCGGGCATTGAACCCGCGTTGCTGCTTCTGACAGCTCCACAGCAAGGTGCCCAAGTGCTGCGCCACCAGGGAGGCCCAAGGAGGTGTATATTTAATGAAAGTGTAGTTAACATACCCAGAGTAAATCATTCCCATCCCCCCAAAAAAAATTGAATCTAGAAATATCCACTGCTTCCACAGACTCATCTGTCCCTTGGGTCAACAAATACTTGGGCATTTTTTATCTAGCAGGCTGTTTAGACATTTGGGATACGACCAACAAAACAGTGTCCTTATTTTCAAATAGCTTACATTTTAAGGGCCTCCCCAGTGGCGCAGCGGTTGAGCACTGCGCTGTGGAGCTGTTGGCAGCGGCGACGCGACACGAGTTCAACGCCCGGCCGGGGAGAATCCCACATGGTGGGGCAGACCTCTCCTGCCTTGCCCACTGCTCCCATCAGCAGTGTACTTCTGATCTGCCTGTTCTGCTCCCCACTCTGTCTCTGGTGAACCCTCTGGCTGCCCCACGCCTCTGGCCTGTACCCCAGCTTGTATGTAAAAAAAAAAAAGCTTACATTTTAATAGGGCAGAAAAACAATAAACTAATATGTAGTATGTGTGGAGTGGGTACATTTTACGGTGGGGTTAGGGGTCAAATTGTTTGGACCAGGTAAGTGCGTAGGGAAGGACTTTGGGTTTTAGGTGTGCCGGAAGCTCTTGGAGGGTGTTGAACTGGGAGCGGCATGAGCTCATGAAGAGGAAAATTGTAGCCTTTCTGCTCTAAATCATTTACTTCGCAGTGCATTAATACTGTCACGTCTTTTCTGTGCTAGATTGTCTATGCTGAAAGACCTCTCACAGACAACCACAGATCACTGGGTTCTTACGGCTTGAAAGATGGCGATGTTGTGATTTTACGACAGAAGGAGAATGCAGACTCTCGCCCTCCAGTGCAGTTTCCAAGTAAGACAGCTGGTGATTAGCATCCCTTGGCCCAAGCAGCAGCAGCTGGCATAGCATGGTGGTCCGGAGGTTTGGATTTGCTTTGGGTCAGCCTACCAGGGGGCGTGTTACGATTCTGCCTCCTGCTTGCTGTGTAACCTTCCACGAATTTCTTAACTTTGCTCAGTTTCCTTATCTGTTAGGTTCCAAATTTAACCCAGCTCCTAGAGTTGATGTAAGAATGATGCATGTTTAAACCTTGAGCAGAAAGCAGGCCCTCAGCACTGTCAGCTTCTGTTGTTGTTATAATCTGTAATCTTTGGGAAGGACTTGAGAGGCTATTGATGCCTGTGATTCCTGGCTGCCTTTTGCTACTTTGTGTCTGGGCTTCAGTGACTGGCCTTTGTGGAGCATTTTACACTCAGCTGAGCCCTTGCACCGTAGTCTGTGTGCTCTCATAACTCTGTTGTAGGGGCCCAGATCGCTCTTTTTCATTTGTCATTGGCAGTTGAAGCTCTAATTTTAAATATGTCTTCAGAGCCACACAGCGAATAAATGAAAGCCCAGGAATCAAAAGTCGGTGCTTTTTCCATGACATTGAGTTTTATGAACGTTAAGCTACTGGTCCACCAAATTCTGGTTCTTTCGTATAAGCAGCGTTCATTGTGTTTAAAACAAACAAAAAAACAAACAAAAAAACCCTGCTACCCTGTTAGCTATCATAAATGCTCCATCCAAGAATAGGTATTTATAATCTGGAATCTGTGTCTCTGAAATCTGCAGGATTGTGTGGGAGTGTGTGCATTTGACTGGGAGAAGGTAGCTTTCTCCTTACACTCAGAGATGTACATGATCTGCAAAAACTTTACAAGGTTATAAGGGGGAACTGCTTGATGAAATACATTCGTTTTTACGTCCCCTGCCATATTCCAATAGGTTCTTAAACAGTGTTTAGTCTCTAGTTCACTTGATTTTCAAGTTTACAGTAAAAGCTGGTAAGTGTCTGGGTGATGACAGAATCCAGCTTGGAGCACAGTGCTTTCATTCAGCCGGAAACGGGGTTTGTAAGAGACCATCCAGCGCTGTTCCTGCGGGATCTGGATTACATAAGCCCCTTGGGGCTACTATTAAACTTCCAAAAGAGTTGTGATTCAGATATGCCAATCGGTAGAAACCAAATCTTCCTTTGGTAAATTTGGTGAGGATATTAGCTCTGGAGAGTCTCTTTTTTCCGGCACTGTACCCTATGGACAAGACAGCCGGGGCCTCTCCGGTGGCGCAGCAGTTAAGTGCTGTGCTGTGGAGCTGTTGGCAGCGGCGACGCGAGTTCGACGCCCGGCCAGGGAGAATCCCACATGGCGCGGCAGACCTCTCCTGCCTCGCCCACTGCTCCCCTCAGCAGTGTATTTCTGGTCTGCCTGTTCTGCTACCCACTCTGTCTCTGGTGAATCTCCCGCTGCCCCAGGCCTCTGGCCTGTACCCCAGCTTGTATGTATAAATAAAAAATAAATCTTTTTTTTTTTTTTTAAAAAAAGACAGCCACGTGGGGATGGGGGGCAGGGACCTGGTCTCTACGGTAAACAAGTTTTTCAAAATTACCCTGCAGTGAATGGACTCAGAAGATAAGTGTCACAGGGCTGGAGATAAGATTTCTCCACTCACGAAGAAGGCCAGTCCATGTGTTTTGCTAGTTTGTATAGATTAGCTACGTTATAAGGACCGTGCCCTTTACTTAACCAGAATTGCTTGGGAGTTCATACTTGTGTGTGTATACACACATGCACTAGCTGCCAGCTAAGTCTATTTGAAGAAAGTGACTAGTTGAACCAACGCTAAGAGGCAGAAACCTTACACCTGAATTTAAGCATTCCCTTCTATTTGAGGTCCCCAAGGCTTCCGCATGGCCCCAGACTTGGGACAAGTGTGACCATCAACTACATTTTGAGGATTAAAGAAATGTGAATTCAGGGCCTCCTTGGTGGCTCAGCAGGTTAAGTCTCAGCCTATGAAGCTATCTGCAGCCACTGCAGCACGAGTTCGATCCCTGGCCAGGGAGATTCCCATGTGGTGCAGCAGACCTCCTGCCTCACCTGCTGCTCCCCTCAGCAGTGTGCATCAGTAGATCCACCTATTCTGCTCTCTACTCTTTCTCTGGTGAATCTTCTTACCACCCCACACCTCTGGCTTACACCCTAGCTCGTGTATGCATAAATAAATGTCTTCCAAAAAAAAAAAAAAGTGAATTCAGTCATAGCCCCTCATTCTGGCTGTTTTTCTTTTTTTTAAGATTTATTTTTTTTTATTTATGCTTATAAGAACTGGGGTCTAGGGCAGAGATGCAGGAGGGTGAGAGGATTCACAAGGGACAGAGTGGCGAGCAGAACAGGTGGATCTACTGAAATACACTGCTGAGGTGAGCAGCAGGAGAGGAGACAGGAGAGGTCTGCTACACCATGTGGGTCAGCTCCCTGGCCAGGGATTGAACTCATGTTGCAGTGGCTGGAGATAGCTTGATAGCACTGAGACTTTGACCCCTGTGCCACCAGGGAGGCCCCCTTTATTTTTTTCTTTTTCTTTTTAAAATAACACCTTTATTGAGATATTCATATACCATACAATTCACTCACTCTAAAGGTACAATTCAGTGATTTTCAGTATGTTCAGAGATGTGCAGCTACCACCTACAATCAATCTTAGCACATTTTCATCACCTTAAAAGGAAACCCTGTACCCACTATTAGCATTCATTTCCCATTTGCCTCCAAGCCTCCTAGCCTTAGGCAATCATCAGTCTACTTTGTGTCTTCATGTATCTTCCTGTTACAGACATTTCATGTAAATCATATAATACCTGAGTCCTTTCAGTAAAGCTCTTTTATCTTCCTTTCATTTTAATAAGGTTAGCTCAACCTGGAATCTAGAACCTGGAAGTTGGGGCTCTAACCTGTTGTATCTTTCAGTGTGCTCACAGTGAGAACCTGTGCCAGTGCCTCTGGTTTTCTGTCCTGTAATGTGACTACACCTGCTCACTCCCCAGGGCATGAGAAGTGTTAGCCTAGATGAAAGTATCAATTCAAAGATCTTTTAAGAACCTCCCCAAACCAATATTTTCAGCATACACTTGTGTAGCGTTTAACATCTGACGTTTGTGCTGCCCACTTCATATGCGCAGCATTCTTTACCTAGGGTCTCAGGGCTCTTTGAAGCATATACCAGAACAGACTAGGATTTTTCTTAAGAACCACATCCAGGGCCTTCCTGGTAGCGCAGCGATTGAGCGCTGCGCTGTGGAGCTGTCGGCAGCAGCGATGCGAGTTCGATGCCCGGCCGGGGAGAATCCCACATGGCGTGGCAGACCTCTCCTGCCTCGCCCGCTGCTCCCCTCAGCAGTGTGTTTCTGACCTGCCTGTTCTGCTCCCCACTCTGTCTCTGGTGAACCCTCTCGCCGCCCCATGCCTCTGGCCTGTACCCCAGCTTGTATGTATAAATAAATAAATCTTAAAAAAAAAAAAAAGAACCACATCCAAATGAATACAGTTATAAGCCAGAAATTCAGGGTTACTGCCATTATCCCCCCCTTCCTATTCTTTCCGATCTGTTTGTCCAGACTCAATATTCAAATCAGCATGAAAAAGAGTAGGGGGAGGACACTGGGATGTCTGTGCTTTCCATTTCTGACTGTCACTCACCATGCCCAGAGCAAATGTTCTGCTCTTTCCTTCAAATGCTGTTTCTGTGGAGTCATTTGAAGTAAACTTTGAATCAATTTTCCCAACAGATCTACCCCGAATAGACTTCCGCAGTATAGCTGTGCCTGGTACGTCAAGCTCCCGGCAGCGCCAGCCACTGGGCGCACAGCAGTCCCGCTCATCTCCCGGAGAAATAGCTTCATCTCCTCAGGGTTTGGACAATCCAGCCTTGCTCAGAGATATGTTGCTGGCCAACCCTCATGAGCTGTCCTTGCTGAAGGAACGCAACCCACCCCTAGCAGATGCTTTGCTCAGTGGAGATCTTGGTAAGCTTGTCCATCTGGCCGCCTCTCAAACTGCACTCAGGGGAGGTAGTTAGAGAAATACGGAGACTTCAGGAGAAATACGGAGAAACTCAAGCAAACTCAACCCAGCATGTAGATTTATTGAACATACCAACTGGCCTATGAGAGATAAATTAGTGTTGCTACCAAAGGCTGAGTAAATTGGCAGTGGTGATAAAACAACTGCATACAGTTCTGGAATCCAGCTCGAACAGCTCCCTTGTTTCCAACCCAGGTAGTGCTGTTTTAACTTGTGTGGTTAGCTCTGTCGATGGAAGAGCGCACCAGTAAACCAGCTGATGCCCGGTGAAATGCTTCTAGTTACAGAAAACAGGTCCAGTAGTGTCAGCCTATGCAGCAAAATCAATCACTTGAGTCCCATCCACCCCAGATTTGACAATAGTGAGGTTGTTGCCAGCAGTTTGTTTGAAGCTGCATTTGAACCATTCTTTTATTAAACCAAAGATTTCTTTTTAGTTACCTTTATAAAATTTTCTCTGTAAATTTCTCTACTTTTACTCTTGGCTTATTAAGTTGTACTGATTAAATTTTAAAACCTAACAGACACTTAATCGTTCATTCCACAGTTGATCTTTTTCTTCACCATTTTATTGAGGTTATTTTTTAAAGTGAAGTAATGTTTACCTACAGAGAAATATGCAGATTCTAAATAGACAATTTGTTGAGTTTTGGCAGACTCATGTAACCACCACTCTCATCAAAATACAGAACATTTCTCTCCAGAAAGTTCTTGTGTTCTCTTCCAGCCAGCTTACTCCTGTTAGCACGATAGGGGAATTTTGCCTGGTTTTCAAGCTCATTGAATGGATTCATACAGTGTCCTCTCATGTCAGGCTGCTTTCACTCAGTGTTTTTTAGCTTCATCCGTTTTGTGTGTGCTAGTAGTTCACATGACCGTTATCTTGGTTTCTCTAATGTCTAGTGCAGCATATCTAATTGCCAAAGACCATGATGATGACACATGTCAAGTTCGTGCATGTAACTGCACCCTTGAGAGATAAATTAGTGCTGCTACCAAAATAAAGGTTCATGTTGTAGCATCTTAAAGCAAGCAGTGCATTTTCTTTACTAATTTTCCTGCCTATTATCCTTCTGGTAATACAGAGAGGCTAGCAGTAGTTTGTACTTAATTTCTCTCCTTCAAGGCAGAGAGCGTTATAAAGGAAAGAGTGTTATAAAGGGGGCTGTAGAAGAGGGAGCAAGGGATTGTAGTGTTGGATTTTATTCCTAGGTGAAGGAGGATAAGGGAATGGAGGGGGAGAGATAGTCATTCCTCCCTGTTTAAATTGAAAAGTCATCTCTGAGTACAACCAGTATAATGAATAACTTATAAGAATAAGTTATTTTTGCACATGCTTTCTTTTCACTGGATTTAGGTAAAAAAGTAGTCTTGCTCAGAAAAGAAAGTAAATGTAATTGATCATTTGAAATTTTTAAGTCATCCTCTCTGCATCTCTTAAAGTCGTATTTTGGAGAAATTATGTGATGTGGAAAAATACTAAGAAAAAATGAAAATATAGTGGTACTTAAGGTTTCCCCCTTATTTTTGTAGAGAAATTTTCCAGGGTCCTCGTGGAGCAGCAGCAGGACCGAGCCCGGAGAGAACAAGAAAGAATTCGTCTCTTTTCTGCTGATCCTTTTGACCTCGAAGCTCAGGCAAAGATAGAAGAAGATATAAGGTAATAACTCCTTTACCTAAAGAGCACGATTTAGAGAATCCAGGCTTCCAACCACAGGTGATCTTGTATTAGTTTGTAATCAGCTTTTGAAGTGCTTTATTTTGCATTTGAGATAGTAACGGCAGTCCTTACCGTTATTCTCTTCTGCTTAGCTAACAGAGGTGCTGATACCTAAATTAATGAACTTCTTAAATTTTCATAAACACTCCCTGACTAGCCCATCAATAAAGGGCCTCCGGGTAGATGGCCCAGGGCTGAGCTAAAGCCCCCCCAGCTGTCAAGCCGTCTGGCTTGGCCACAGGCTGATTGAAATCTCTCACCTTAGGCATAATAAGCTCTGATCGAATCCGGGGCTTGAACAGGATTGGATTAGTCAGAGAGCTGCCCCAAGGGAGCCCTGTATCCTGAGTCTGTTTTCCTTTTGCAGTTCTTGCTCTGGCCTCAGTGGCTGCACTGACTGCTGGACACATTGCCAACTCCAGTTTCTCTAGTGCTGTGGTTCTGACCTGGAGCACAATCTCACCTGCAGTAAAATCACATGAGAAGCTTATAAAAGTGCAGATTCCTGGGCTCCACTCTCAAATCTTATGAATCAGAATCTTCAAGGGTGGGTCACGCGCAGGTGTGATGATGTCATCCTTGGTCCCTTACTAGTCACAAGCAGGACACTGTTCAGTCGGCCCCTCTGAATGTTGAAAAGAACAGCTGCTCCTCCCCTGCACCCGCCTCACCCCAATTCAGTTTTTGTTGCAAATTGTGAAGGTCTTAGTATACCCAGAAGAACATAACTGTAATGATACTTTTAGGAACTCTGTCATCATCCCGGAAAGAAATCTAACTTGGTTTTTAGATTTTACTGTCAACTTGAAGTCAAATAATGTTTCTCTGATTACCTTAGAAATCAAAGAAAAGTAATTCTAAACCAGAATCAGTTAATAGCCCTACACCATTTTTAAGTGTTCCCATCAGTTTGTCAGATATTAATGAATATCTTGAGAAGTGTCTCACTGATTAAATATACCCAGAGAAATAGGAAGGTAAAATTTGTGTTTTCTGAGCCAAACCATTTGCAGTTCTATGGGAGACCTGACAGTTTTCAAGAATGGTTTTGTTCACCCCAGGAAGCAGGAGCGGGGGAGGAGGGAGAGTGGAGAGGAGGCATAGCCAAGCCCTGACGCTAAGCTGTTAGAGAGCAGCCGCGAGATGAAGCAAACCCACAGGGCTTGTGGGGTGAAGGAAACGGGGCGACATTCAGTGGCAAAAACCCGAGCCTCTGCGAGGTGCTGGTGTGCAAGCCCCAGAGCGGCCGGGGTGACTCGTTCAGGCTCAGGTTTTCTTTCTTTTTGATGAAAACTTCTCTTGGAGTCAGTTCATGATGAGGAGTACATAGCTAATTTTAGGTTATTTCTGAATTTAATGATGCGGCCTAGGAGAAAAGTTGTGTATTTATAAGTCAAATGCCCACCATCGTATCTGTACCAGTGGTCGCACCTGTTCTGTGCACACTGAGGTCTGGTAGCTGTGTGTTTGCCTGGCTTGCTCATGTGTTCCTTTGCCTCTCTGAGCAGTTCAGTGTTTTACTCTAGAATGACTGCCAACCATGCCTTGGGTGGAGCCAGAGCTTCCTAGCTCCGGACAGGCACTGCCGTGTAGGCCACGGTCACCAGACTCCATGCTGGGCCGGACAGTGTCTGTCTGAGTCTTTTCGGGCCACATTCTCCCTGGCACTCATCGCTGCCATTGCAGCCCTCGTAGCCCCGGGTCACAACCGAGATGTAAGTGAATGGTGAGCATGGTGTTTGGTAAACATTCATCGGCACAGAGAGCGGGCTGTGGTTTGCCAATCACTTGGAGTTGTAGTTATCCCCAAGCCTTGGACCCTGTTCTCTTAATGTCCCAGTCTTCAGGTTAGCTGCCCAAGCCCTGCGCTAGTTCCCATTTATGTTTGTGGTGTTTGGTAAGGAGGTTGGGGATGAAGGCCTGAGGTGTTGGAGTAAGCGGGAACTCTTTTTCATGTGCTTTTCTCATTGTGAGAATTAAAATATGTTCACTTTTTGAAGAACTCATTTGAGGTACCAGGTGAACTGTGATACATGTGCGTGTGTGTATGTGGTTTAAGTGATAGGTTGGTAGATAGATACATGCATGTTTATTTGTTTTCTTTAGCTATATACAGTTCTGAGCATCCATGCTAGATGCTTTATGCCTTTCAACAGTCCTGTAATAGGGATTGTGTTCCTCATTTTACAGATTAGGAAACCCCCTTTTGGCGATTAAGCAGCAGATACAGCACAAGCAGTGAAATATCTGTGTATTATATTCATGAACTTTTTAATACACTGGACATAGAAAATTTACCCAGATATCCAGTAAATCCTTGGTTAAAATTGGAGCATCCATCAAATTTTGACATTCTGCATGATAAAGAGAATTATCACCCTTATTCTCCAGAAGTCTATTTCCTATTTCTCAGCTTATCAAAGGACTGTAATTGTTGGACATGAAGGTGCTTTGTGTCCCTTTAGATTTTCTGCCAGGTGGGTATCTCACTGCCTCCTGCTGAATCTACCCTCTATCCTGTTGCAGGATAGAGAACCGTTTCCCGTTTCCGTGACTCAGCTGCTATGGTTGGGGCAAAAGATACATACGGATCTGTTTTTAATGTTGTTACTTGAAACAGATTTCTCTTCATGGAAATGATGCTTTTAGTGTACCTGGTTTTGGTTTGTTACAGGCAACAGAACATTGAGGAAAACATGACAATAGCTATGGAAGAGGCTCCGGAAAGTTTTGGCCAAGTAGTGATGCTTTATATTAACTGCAAAGTGAATGGACATCCTGTGAAAGCCTTTGTTGACTCAGGTGACGTCTCCCTCTTTTGTGTCTCTGTCTCTCCATCCAGTATTCTGACCTGACACAGGAAGAAGGGGAGACTCTGGTGTCCGTTAAAGACGCTTCGTCCTCTGGGTTGCTAGCTGACAGGCCTGGCCGCTGCTGTTTCGCTTGCCAGTCTTTTATTGCTTCATTTTTCTTTTTTTAATCATTTCTTAACTAGTTTTGTATTTCCCAGCGTCTACTTTATCTTCCTCTATCTCCTTACTTGGCATCCTGAATTTCTAGGATACCACTTAGAAATTGGGGAATAAAAATATTCCCAATATTGGGAAAAATAATTTAGAATAAGGAGCTAGAAAAAAGAGGTATTTAGAGTGTATTCTGAATATACAGCATTTGCTATATACGTATTAAGGATTCCTTCAGCCTGGCCTGTGTGCCACACATTGCAGGAGCCGTGAGGGGTTAAAGGATGTCCAGGGCACGGTCGCTGCCCTTAGAGAACCGGCAGGCGGGTCAGCAGACAGGGAGCTGCAGACAGTCTCCCTGCTAACCGGCACCCTTTTCTCTTAGTAACACACTGCTTTTTAAGGGGGCAGACCAAGCGGCACCGTGTGGGTGTGACTGAGTGGTCTTATGTGTCTTAATTGGGGTATCTCAGTCAAGGCTGTAAGATAGGATGAGTTCCTAGAATCATAAAAGCCCCTGCTCAAGTATATTTTCATCCATTTGTTCATCCACAAACTTGAACCACATGCTTGGTTTCATCCATCATTAAGTTTTTATGTAGAGATGCATATCCTTCTGGGAGAAGTAAATCTGCTGATGACTCAGTTTTTTTTAAGTGTCTGTTGAATGCTGCATATAAGGCCTTGTGCCGAATGCCTCTTCAGCATGTGAGGGAGAGACGAATATAGCAGAGAGCCTAACCCAGCTCTACGCTCTCATTGAGCCCTTCCTGCAAATGCACGCACCATGTTGGGGCCTCGATGTATGTCATCTTACTCAATTTCATTTTTCAGAGAATCCATAGAAACTTTGTTCTACTATTACCCCTATTTTACAGATGAGGTACTTTAGATGTAGAGAAGTAAAGTCATTTCCTTAGGCATACGCAGTTCATGAGAGGTAGACTGGATTCCGCCCTACGTCTGCTTGACCTTAACCACTGTGCAAAACTCAGATGCATGTTGGATGAACATAGAGACCACATTCTCACTTTGACTGAGGTGCTCAGGTATGGCTTCCCCCAGGAGAAGCTATTTGAACGAGGCTTTCTTCACAGGCAGAGGATTGGGACTTGGAGCTGAGGAAGGTGGAAAGCAGAGTAAGGGGCTCCTCTCAACCTGGGGTTACTTACTTTTTCATCAGTAACTAGCTTTGGGTAGTAGTGTGGGGAGGGAGAAAGAAGAGCGAACTGCCTTCCCACATTCCCTTTTCCTTCCTTATTTCCGGACCTTCTTGAATCTGACCTTCCTCAAATGTCAAGAGCTTCCAGTGCCTCTAACTCTAAGACACCTACAGCGAAGAACAGGAAGTGCCGGGGGTGAAAACCAAGTGGGCCTCCAGGTGCAGCTGGAGGGGACGGTCCACAGGCGAGAACC
Source organism: Scalopus aquaticus (assembly GCA_004024925.1). Lineage (NCBI taxonomy): Eukaryota > Metazoa > Chordata > Mammalia > Eulipotyphla > Talpidae > Scalopus > Scalopus aquaticus. Next base: position 178,585 of record PVIJ01000718.1, on the reverse strand, counting down.
ATGGCTGTGTCCTTGAGTGGAAGTGCTCAGTGGGAGTTGGGAAGAACGTGAGAAGAGGAAGCGGAGAGGGGATGGCAATCAGGGAGGGGTGTGGACTGACCCCCCCAACAGAGGAAAGGCCGTGTAAGGACACGCGGGGTGTGCGTCTGCAAGCCCAGGAGCAAGGCTTCACCTGACCCTGCTGCGAGCCATGCCTTGGTTTGGACTTATGGCTTCCAGAACTGTGAGAAATAGATTCCTGTTGCTTAAAAACAAAACAAAAAACAGGAAGTGTTGGCCTTGAAAGGGAGGAGAGAGATCAACAGAAAGCACCTGCAGTTGGGGAGGAGAGAGGCAGGGCTTGAGCTGGGCCTTCAAGCTTAAATGGAAGTCAGAGAAAGTCACAGCAGGGGAGGGGGCCCTCTATAGAAGGCTCAAAGTGAGTAAGAGGCTAAGGGTAAGGTGGAGGGCTTACTAAAAGGCTGATGTCTGAGTCAGTTTAGCTGCTGTGACAAAATCCAACATAGATTTCTCATACTTCTGGAGTCTGGTGTGTCTAGGATCAGGGCACAAGCATCTTCTATGTCTGAGGGTCTTCCTAATTCTTAGGTGACTGTTTTCTCTGTCATCACGTAGGGGAAAAGGCAACGGTACACACTGGGGTTTCCTTTATAAGGGCACTAACCTTACTCATGAGGCTCCACCCTCATGACCTCCCAAACGCCCCACTTCCTAATACCCACCCCATCACATTGGGCTTAGGTTTTAACACATAGGTGGAACATACTCTAGCAGCTGGAAATAGCCAGGCCAGGATAAAGTGGACTCTGAGGCTGTGATGATGTGGTTGGAAACTGGACTTAAGAATAGGGTCCATTGAGGATTTTTGAGCAGATGAATAAGGGATCTGAAGAAGGTGATATTTTAAGAGGAGTGGAGGGGCCTCCCTGGTGGCGCAGCGGTTAAGCGCTGCACTGTGGAGCTGTCGGCAGCGGCAACGCAAGTTTGATGCCCGGCCGGGGAGATTTCCAAATGGCCTGGCAGACCACTCCTGCCTCACCCGCTGCTCCCCTCAGCGAGTGTATTTCTGTCAGTCTGCCTTTTCTGCTCCCCACTCTGTCCCTGGTGAACCCTTTCGCCACCCCATGCCTCTGGCCTGTACCCCAGCTTGTATGTATAAATAAATGAATCTTTTTTTAAAAAGAGGACTGGAGCCAGATACAGAAAATTCTGTGTCCTGGGAGTCAGAACTGTTTCCCTGCTTTAAATAAAAATTCATGGAGTGGTTTAGAAACCAGAGAAATTACTTGCCCACTGGTAAGAGGGCTAGAGTATGAGTAGGCTGATTGTTGTGTTTAGAAAGAGGGAGATAAATGGCAGATATGGCATCAAGTTTATTAACAGTATTGGAACAGATTTGAGAGGGGGGGAAATGGTTGAAGGAAGGAATTAAAGTGAACAATGCCAGAGTGTTAGAGTTGCAAGAAAATAATTCCATTGACAGAGATCCAAAATGAAGTCACTTGGGGAGAAAGAATTTGATACCTTTTGGCTTTGAGATGGAAGTGTCCAGCAGACGGAATAGACTAGAAGCCCAGGGAGAGACGAGGACTGAGGGTTAGGATTGGTATGACTTCTGCTCAGACCCAGCCTGACTCTCCTGTCGTGGGGAGTACAGGTAACTGGGAGAAAAAACCCTAAATGTCCTCTTCCTTAAAGGGGGGAGGGTCTGATGGTTGGAGTAGAAAATAGGACATAAAGTTCCAAAACTATGAGATCACAGGATGTATTTTCAATCGATACTTTAGTGTCCCAACGTTTCAAATAAAAATAACTTGATTAAGTGTCAAAAGATGAAAAATGAGTGTAAAGTATATTTGGTATTTCCACCTGTGGTCATTGTTAGGCATTTTGGAAATCACTTCCAGGTAGTTTTGCTTTCTGTTGGTAAAGTTTAGTTATTATATTTAAATATTCTTTAGTGTCAAGGTTTTACATGCTGTTTCAGGTGCCAGTGTGGAACTAACAGTAGGATTAAGGTGGCAGGAAATCTAGGCAGTCATAATTTCACACAAAGGGCTTGGGGGATATCCTTGCTTTCTGTTCTGTACTTGGTGCTGCATTTTTTAATCTTGTTACCAATACGGATTTCGTTTTTATTGTCTGATGTTTCCTTCTGCCTCCAGGTGCCCAGATGACTATTATGAGCCAGGCTTGTGCAGAAAGGTGTAACATAATGAGACTGGTGGATCGCCGGTGGGCAGGGATCGCCAAAGGAGTAGGCACCCAGAAGATTATTGGAAGGGTACATCTAGGTGAGTGAGCGACACTGGGCGTCTTTGTAGGTGGTAGGTTTTGGGGTTTTTTTTATGTTTCTTTTGAAGGGGTACATCTGATTCCGCAAGTCTAACCCCTAGAATTTTTAAATCCTATATTCTAGCAAAGATATGCTAGTACGTGTTTTTGTTGGGTACAGAAGACATCACACTCCTGTGAAATCCCATTTCCTGCTCTTCAGAGGCAATTCCTGTCAACTATTTTTTTTAAAGATTTTTTTATTTATGCATACAAGAGCTGGGGTGCAGGCCATACAAGAGTGGGGCAGTGAGAGGGTTCACCAGAGAGACTGGGGAGCAGAGCAGGCAGATCGACGGAAATACACTGCTGAGGGGAGCAGCAGGAGAGGAAGGAGAGGTCTGCTGCGCCATGTGGGAATCTCCCTGGCCAGGCATCGAACTCGTGCTGCAGCTGCCGACAGCTCCACAGCGCTGTGCTTAACCCGTTGCGCCACGAGGGAGGCCCCCTTTCAACTATTTCAGTTGATTTCCTTTGGCACTTAGCTCTGTATTTCTAAATGACGTGTTTACAGTGCTGTTGGCCAATTTGACTGTCCTATCGAGGGCTGAGCTCTCTAATTGAAAATGATTGCTTTTCCTTTCGTATCTAGTGTTCTTTTTTCTTGGAATTAATAATTGTGGTATTTTGGTTGTTGGTGGTTGGTTTTTCCTGTGTTTCTCACCCCCAGACTTACCTAGTTGGAACGTCTCCGTCATACACTTCATCAATCGAGACTTGCAGACCCTGGGCTGGCGGCTCGTGGCTGCTGGCCAGTGCTTGTTTTGGACTCTCCTGTGTGTCCTAAAGGTGCCACCCCTTGGGTCGCAAGTCAGATTACATGAGTCCCATTGCCTGCTGCTGCTGCTGCTTTTTTTTTTTTCTTTCATTTTGCTTCTTAGTTTTTTAGAGTACATCTGTTAGTAACTTCCTACGAAAAAGTGCTTGGAAATAATTTGAGTCCTTAAATATCAGAACATGTAATTTTCCCTCTCCATTCCACCAGTTTTGACTAGTTTGGAAATAATTTTCCTTCACAATTTTTGTCGTTGCTATGGAGAAACTATCTGGTTACTATTGATCCCTTATGTGTAAGGTTTTTGGGTTTTTTGTTTTTTTGGTTTTTTTTTTCATTTTCAAAGCTTATAAAATCTTGTCTTTGACCTCTGTGTTTTGAACTTGCATAATGTTCTACCCAGATGAGGCCTTCTTTTTAGCTGCTTTGCTGGGTGCCTTTCAATCTGGGAAAAATGAGTCTGATGACTTCCTCCCTGTTGGGGTGTCTGTTACTCAGGTAGGATAATCTCCTACCCTGGGCTTGTGTTCTTGGTTTTGCTGTTTTATAAGATTTCCATTTTACCTTCCAGCCTGTCACTGCTAAGTTTTGTATTTGTCTTTCACGTTAAACGGTTTTCTCAAGTCTGGGGATTCCTGACCTCGGCTCTTACTGAGAAGCAGGACACCAAAAGACTCTCTGGAAGATTACTTGGGTAGGCAGCCTTGGCAGTCATGAAGATTACTTGGGTAGGCAGCCGTGGCAGTTATGGGTGTGTGAGTGATCTGGAAATGGGGAGGAAGAAAAAGGTTAGTGTCTCAGTAAACTTGCACTTAATCCCCCTAGTGTTCAATTAGGTTGTTGGGTCCCTGTCTTCCTCCATACCTACCTCTATTACAAGAGCCTCTGTTCCACCTTCTTGAAAACAAACCTCCAGTCTGCTCTTGGGATGAAGGTATCATCCCACCTTGGGACAGGTAATCACCTGCCTAACCAGAGTGCGGGAGGGGAACACCAAGAGGTGACTGCCAGCCTTCCTCCTTCAGCTCCTCCTTCAGTCCCACCTCTGCCCCCGTCTGCAGAGGTGCTTGTTTCGGCCGGTTCTTAAGCCTTTTGGAAGGTCTGTGATATTAATCGGATTGTTTCTGGCTTTACTTTATGTCATCTCCTTTCTAGTTCCAAAATTGTATTTAGGTTGTCCCCTTCATTGTTTTTGGCCTTAATTTCATACACTGCTGAAGCATTCTGGAAGATGATTTAATGTCACCCAGCAAAGTTGAGCCTAATACTTCCTAGGACTCCATGGTTTCACTTCCTGGACTATACCTTCCAGGAACCCATGGCACACCAGGAGATATCCACTAGCATCTTCATGGTAGTGTCTGAAAGTTACCTTTGAAGTCCCATAGCAGTGGATGGACAGCTCTGTCATGCTGTTCCAGATAGTACAGCACTCTGAGGGATGAGTCAGCATGAGAGAGCTCCACACGCACCTGTGCAGAAATATCTAGAGATAGGGGCTTCCCTGGTGGCGCAACGGGTCTCAGCACTGTGAAGCTATCCGCAGCCACTGCAGCACGAGTTCAATCCCCAGCCAGGGAGCTGACCCACATGGCGCAGCAGACCTCTCCTGTCTTGCCTGCTGCTCCGCTCAGCAGTGTACTTGTAGATCCGCCTGTTCTGCTCCCCACTCTCTCTGGTGAATCCTCTCACCACCCCATATCTCTGGCCTACACCCCAGTTCTTGTCTGCATAAAATAAATAAATCTTTTTTTAAAAAAAGAAATCTCTCTAGATAATTTTTGAGCAAAAAAAAAGTTGTAGTTCAGAAACACCAAACTATTTGAAATGTAACATAGAAATCATACAAAGCTGTACGAACTGTGAGGAAAGCTGGGAATGATAAATACAAACAGCAGGAGAGTTGATAAGTTGGAGGAAGTAAAGACTTAAGTGTGACCAGCAGTACATACAGGAGGCTTCAAAGTGTCCAGTTTTTTAAGCTGGGAAATAGATGTGTGGGTGTTTATTTTATCACGCTTTATATGCTCTTTTGTCGTAAGATATATTTAGTAATAATAAAATCCATTTTAAATCTTATTTATAAAGAGGAGTAAAAGGAAGAGAGCAGGAGGCTATAAGCAGAACCAGGCGTTGGTGTTGTCTCTGGTTTGGCAAATGGAAACTGGTTACAAGTGGCAGTGATAAACTGTTTACTTTTTGGAGTCTAATTAAAAAGGTTAAAGGTGTACAGATTTTCTCTTTTAGAAAACTTCTAAAAGGTGTGTAGGAAGCAGGTGGTTAATATTGGAGGAGTTGGTGTGTCTCTTTTAAAGATTTGTTCTTACTTATTTATGCATGTAGAAACTGGGATGTGGGCCAGAGATGCAAGGGGTGAGAGGATTCACCAGAGACAGAGTGTAGAGCAGAACAGGTAGATCGACTGAAGTACAGTGCTGAGGGGAACAGCGGGGAGACAGGAGAGGTCTGTTGCGCCATGTGGGAAGCTCCCTGGCTGGGATCGAACTCTTGCTGCAGTGGCTCAGGATAACTTGAAAACACGGAGACTTAAACCCGTGTGCCACCAGGGAGGCCCCAGTATCTCTCTTTTTCTATCCTTAATGCCAGCTTTCCTCTCACCTGCTGAGCATGTGAGCATCACACACCAAGCCAAATATCCCAGGGAGTAATTGTGGCAGATCAGCTTCAGAAGCTGGAGCCTTGATTGGCTTTTTGGACCTATCATTGGTCTCACCAGATTTTCATTCTTAACTCACCTGTTTGCATCTTTTGCCTTGAGTTTGATTGCAGGACGCAAGACACAGAATGATACATTTGCAAGCCTTGCCTGGCAGAAATCAGTAACCTTTTCCTCTTTTTTTCATGTACTTTAGCTCAGGTTCAAATTGAAGGAGACTTCTTGGCGTGTTCCTTCTCTATTCTTGAGGAACAGCCCATGGACATGCTTCTGGGACTGGACATGCTGAAGCGTCATCAGGTAATTGGGAACTTCACCTTCTTGTGTGGGCTTTTCTGTGTCGTGTGGATGGTTAGCACATCATTCTTCAGCACCCCAACATGGCCGTGCATTCCAGGAAACTAAGAAGTGTGGCTTCCTAAACCTGCAAATAAAAGTCTGGTTGATGATGTCATCATGCAAGGCTTGAAATCATTATCAGTAGAAATAGAATCTGATCTTGTGAAAGCTCTCTGGATCTGTTAAATATTGCCATCTGTTTTAAGATTATAATGGATAATTTGGTACCCTTACGTGATTTTTAGTTTCTAATTAGACCTCAAGTGATTTTTTTTTTTTTTTTTTTTTTTTTTTTTTTTTTTTTTTTTTTTTTTTTTTTTTTTTTTTTTTGGTGGGAGGTATAAACAACGCAATGACTTTATTGCAAGTCTGAGTTTGGTAAATGTTTAGTAACTGGTCGAGCAATATTTAGGAAGAAATTGTGCATAAGATCTTGGAGTGGAAATATTAGTGCAAGAAGAATGATATCTAAGTAAATTGGTTTGCAGTGATAATGACATTTCTACTCTGTTTTGGGGTTTGTTTGCTTTGCGTAGAAGAACTGGGGTATATACCTGGGGTATGGGGGGGTGAGAGGATTCCCCAGAGACAGTGGGGAGCAGAACAGGTGGATCGACTGAAGTATACTGCTGAGGGGAGCAGCGGGCAAGACAGGGGAGGTCTGCTGTGCCATATGTGAATTGCATTCATGCTGCCATGGCTGCCGATATCTTCATAGTGCTGAGATTTAACCCCTTGTGCCACGAGGGCGGCCCTACTTTTAAAATTTTTTAGATAAGAGTTTAGATATAACCTGCAATAAGTGAAAAGCAAAATATAAAACTGAGTCGTATACCTCAGTTTTGTAAGAAAAAGTCAATTATATGTCTATAAGGCAGTACTGCTGAGTAGCTTGGCGTTTTTCTGACTTTTGCACAGTGAATATGTATAACATTTAATTATTTTAAAGACTTATTTTTATTTTTTTATGCATACAAGAACTGGGATGTAGGTCAGAGGTGCAGGGGGTGAGAGGATTCACCAGAGACAGAGTGGGGGGGGGGGCAGGACAGGCAGATCTACTGAAATACACTGTTGACAAGACAGGAAAGGTCGGCTGCACCAAGTGGGTTAGCTCCCTTGCGGGGGATCAAACTCAGGCTGCAGTGGCTCGAGATAACTTGATAGCGCGGAGACTTGAACCCCTGCGCCAGCATGGAGGCCCATGAGCATGTATTACATTTAAATTCAGAAATGAACAGATGTTGTGTTAAACAAAAATTATGTAATCTATATCCTGTAAAGATTATCCTGGTATAAAGTTTGAATGTTTAAGAACCTCTAAATTAGCCATATAATATGGGTTAAAGTTTAAATACTTTCAGGTAAGTAGTTGTTTTTGAACCATCTCTATCCATGTTGCTCTTTGCAAATAAGAGTTTTAAATTCAGGATCCTTATTTTTTTGCATTGCATTTTATGTGCTATCATCAGTCTTTTGTGTCTTCCTTCTAAGTGTTCCATCGACCTCAAGAAAAATGTCCTGGTGATCGGCACTACGGGCTCACAGACCACCTTCCTTCCCGAGGGAGAGTTGCCGGAGTGTGCCCGGTTGGCATATGGGGCTGGGCGAGAGGAGGTGCGGCCCGAGGAGATTGCAGATCAAGAACTAGCAGAAGCCCTTCAAAAATCTGTAGAGGATGCAGGTACTGGGAATGGCCAGACTTTTTAATAAATACCCTGCTTGTTGGTGGGTGAGCCAGGGAACCACAAGAGAGACTCAGTCCTTTCGAGCTCATTGGTCTCATTGTCCTGTCCTGGATGTGTTCCTTGTCTTGCCAGCTGATCCCATCTCCAGATTCAATCAAGGCAAAGTCCATGTCTCACCAGGTCAAGAAACAGCAGCTTGCCGCTTTGTGCAGTGTAGGTTGGGGAGTTAGCTACTTATGCACATTTTGGTAGACTTCCTAAAAGTTCTTGTCTTTCTTTTCCCTAAAGAAATTTATAACAATAAGCAGGTACTTCCTTTTGAACTCAACAGTATTTCCCTGAAGTTTTCTGTTCCTTGTCTTAGACCATTTACTTTGAAAGGGGTTTTCTTGTTATGACTTAGCAGCCCTAAAATTTTTAAAAGACAGACGAACCAATAATGAAAAAAAAATTGAACATTAATAAAAATATAGTGTTTGTGCTGTTAATGAAATCACTGTAGCATATCATTGAACCAAAATAGAATAGTGTATAAATTTGAAATGAAACTACCTAATACTCTTTCTAAGTCTCAGCTGTAGTTTGTTTTTAAGACCAAGCCAAATATTTAGGGTAACATTTAGGGACATGGTTTTGCTGAAATTCCACTTTCTTGGCTAATTTACTGCCATCTACTACAGAACAGTAGTTCTGGGTGCATTGTCTAAAGCTGAGGAGAACTAACTTTGAAGATTGATTTACCTTAAAGTTTTGAGCTGTAAATATTCGTCGTGACTAATATCACACATTGCATATTTTCTGGTATAATAAATTGTATTAGCTATTAAGTTGGGGAAATAGCTTTCTCCTAAAAAAAAAAAAAGGAGCTCTCAAAGTCAGTAGCCCAGTTTGGCCCGTGTCGCTGGAAGCATCCAGAGGCCTAGCCTTGAGCCACTATGACGCGCACTTGAGTCGCCAGGGGGGTTTCCCAAGCTGGCCATGTTCCGAGTGTGCTGCACCCCACCTGTTGGCCCATATTGTCATTTAAGGTACGGTTTGGGTTGTGACTGAAATCTTGTAGGAAGGGGAGAATTTTGAATAGCCAGACAGAAACTAAATTAAGTTTCGAATCTTCCTGGTGAGGCAAGCTTAAATGAGTCTGACATAGCTTCTTAAAGCACTTGCATTTTTTACTTGCTTGTCCACTTAGTCATAATACTATGTATTAATAAAATGGGACTATATTCCCATTTCATGAAATCTGTTTTCCCTCCACAGTTTTGGTCCTTCTATTTGAAAGACACTAGTTGATGGTAGCAAGACATTCTAACCTACTAACAGTTACCCCCTTTTTACCTTCTTTAAATGAAGAGGAAATTAAAATAGAAACCACAGTTGTTTTTCAGGCATAGTGAAAGGAATGTAACACTTCCAAAGGATTAGAAAGAAATGGCCCTTACCCCAGGTGACCATTCGTTACTGACAATGTGTGGCTTGAGCTAATTTTTGTAATGTTTAGTCAGTGAAGCAATTCTCCGGTATCATGTCCAAGTTGTTCGGGTCATCGGCTTTCTAGTATCAAGATAAAAACTCAACGTAGTAGTAGACGGAAAAGTAGTTTTACTAGAAGCTGTTTATTTGATGGATGTTTTATACCAAGGTGTCTTTTCTACCAGTTGAAAAATAATTTGGGCTAGTAACTGTAGCTGACATGTTTTCTAAAACCTAATTAAAAGACTGAGAAGTTAAGCCAGGATAGAGAATCAGGGTTGGTTTGTTTTTCTTCTAAAAATAAATCTCAAGTGAAAAAGAAATTTGGAAAGCGACTTCCGTGTGGCGCTCACCGCAATGCCGCGAGCCCCGCATCACGTGAGTCTGTCTGCAGGCCGACTTCCCCGTCTGTCGCGTGTGTTTGCGCGTGAATCCTCTGTGTGTGGGCGTGCAGAATTAATTTCTTTCCAAGTCCTAGGGAAAATCTGTTGAAATTGACATATTGCTTCGTGTATCGTAAGAGTTAAAGCAACCGACAGATAGTTGGATGTCCAAATTACAGACGCCGCCCCCACTTTGACACTGCCAGTGCCTGATTTTAAAGCTGGCAAAGGAATGGAGACTATAACCCTGCATGCTGTGTGGTTTGCATTGTTAACCCGAGTTTGCTTGTCTGTTTCCTAATTCAAACAGAGCGTCAGAAGCCATGATGCATGTAGTGTGTGTGTACTGCAGCTGGAGTGGGCCCCAGACCAGGTATTTATAGCCAACACGTTAAGCCTTCCATCCAGTCCGTCGTCTGTGGTCTGCAAGTCTCTGTATCTACAGCAGTTTTGGAATTCAGCTTCTGTCATTCACCATTTCACCTTGTTTAATCTAGTTACAACTAGCCTGCGTATATATGTTTGTGTATGGCCATACATACATATCATATCTAAATGTAATTTCCTACTTAAAATTTTGTTTCAAGTTATTAAAACTGTTCAAGGGCAAAAAATTCCAGTAGGAAACTATCTCCATCTAACCATTGTTAATATCAAGTCAAGAATATCAGCATCACGTACTCTTATTGGGGAGAACTATGCGGTTTGAGGGTTTACAAGTCCCTTTCTTCAAAAAACTGGAAGTTCTTTTTTCACATTGCTGCATATGACTGCATGGAGTTACAGAGGGACAGGAGTTTTCATTCTGTTGAAGAAGAACTAGAATTTCAGGCCAAGTGACTTGTACAGGAACACTAAAGTTAGAAACATTTTATTCCCCAACTACACAAGCTGAGATTTCGCTTTTCTCTCTCTCCCTAGCCTGGCAGATTTTCCACAGAAGGTGCTCTTCCCCTGTCCCCCTATGTGAATATGGTAAATCTCAGCTCAGGTCTATTGGCTGATTTATCAAGAGACAGAAAGGTGGTCTTTTAAACTGTCAACCTGGGGATTTAGAGGGATTTGCAGGCTGGTTGTAATTAGATACATAGGACTTAATTTCTTTTTTCTTTTTCCTTATAAGGATGGGCTAAAAGCAGGCATAGTTTAATTCTTAGTCTCCATTGTCTCCCTGCTCCGCTCTTGTCCTGTAGTACTGACCCAGTGCTCCCCTACTCCTGCAGGACTGTGTGCTGCATTCATAGTCAGTACAAAATACACTGACCCATGTTCACCTTGACCTCACAGCGGTGCTTCCCGGTGCCAGAAGGCCATCGCCAGACCTCCCCACATTGCTAATGTGGAGATTTCACCACAGTGCATCTATTCCGTTTGCATTACCTCAGAATTGATCCTCTTTCTTAGCCTTAGGGATTGATAAATAAAACTAATAACTCTTTCTAGACTAATGAATATAGTTTGCACTGAGATAAATGCTGTTTTCCAGTTCATCCCTAAATTGTTTCACGAGAACTTCCTGGCGTGGTGTTTTATCTTGTCCCGCTGTCAAGCTGTTTTGGATTAGAATGACTTAGAGCCATTTGAGTCATAATCGTACTGCCTCATGGCTTCTTAAGTCAATATCAGCCCCCACGTTGGATGTTAATAACGTCCAGCATGACACATTGGCGTGGTTCTTGCACTAATAGATTGTATTGTGAAGTCATTTTTGTTAACAGTCTTTGAGTTAAAGATCTTATATTGCATAGAAGTCAGTTTTTAACTGGATTGGTGGCAAAAGGAGAATTAAAACTGGTGTTTAATGACTTCATGATGTCTACATGATGGTAATGTTTAAGCCTGTCATCTTGTGTGAGTGAACAGTAAATTGCAATAAATCTAAACTGTTATTGCCTGTCAAAAAAGTATTATGAACTGTCTCCCTCCACGGTTCAGTTCCCACCCCCAATTCCCTTAAAGTGTTTAAATGTGCTTTCTCAGTTGCACTATGTGATAAAGTAGCTTTTAAAAGTTGTATTATTTGGTAAAGTGATTGGGGTTTAATCTGTATGATCTTTAGCTTTATTTTTGTTTTCTGAATCAATGCTCACATTCCGGAAATTCATATAGAAGTATAATGTTTGCTTCTCTGTTCTCTGGAGCTTCTCAAGCATTACATTCTTTCCTCTCTTTATAATTCCCAACCTGTCCAAATATATTTGGACTTCTCATTTATAATCTCTGTGTACATTTGAAACACTGAGTTCACTGGCAGGAGAATCATTCTTATGCAGAGATTCCCAAAATCACTTAAGGAGTTTATTGAAAATGCTAATTCCTCGGTTTGTTCCCAAGGATGGGGCCCAAAAATCTGCATGCTTTGCAGATGGCCCAGGTAATTTCAGGACAAATACTGATGAGAACACACTTAGAGAAATTATTGTAGAGTGCTGACCTCATTGAGAATAGGGGTACATAAATGTCTGTCAGTCTTGAGCACTCACCAGCCAATATGTGGGTGCTTATTAAGTTACTCAAGTTGAAATACTGGATTATAATATGCCTGTCTTACTAAGAACATGCTGCTGCTTTTTCTGGTGCTGTGATGTTAAATTGTCTACCACAGTGACAATGACTCTTGCATAGGCTGTGACTATAAGACTTGCCTTTAAGGACCTGATTTTATTCCACCCTGTTTAGATATATGTCCTGTGATGATCTAGTCACCTTTCCAAGGTACTAATTAATTTTTCTTTCCCTTTTGTTCCATTTAGAGAAAAGCGGTAAAGAAACTACCTCACTGGGAATGGCATCATTACCAACTTCAGACGGATTTGACCATCCAGCCCATCCTTCAGGACGGAGTCCTGAGCTTGGTGATCCTGCGAGCCTTGCTCACTCTGTCTCTGCTTCAGTCTGCCCTCCTGAGCCCAGTGACCCAGACCGCCTCGAACCGACAGCTCGGAAGACTTTGAAGGCTTCAGCTGAATTCCAGATGACCTCTGAGAAGCAAGCACGTCTCTCTCTGCAGGACCTTCCTGACGGTGTTTCTTCAGCAGGCAGCAATCAGGAATACCAGAGTCCAGCTACGCCTTCGCAGAACCCATCCGAAGAAGCCGTTGTTGCGGATCATCGGGAGGCGTCTCCTGCTGAAAGAAGCACCCGGGTTCTCACGTCTCATCTCCACACGGAACAGGAAGCTAGTTTATCTGTCACAGCTACTAGGGTGAAAAAACCACAGAGGTGTCTACGTGAAACGGGTTGGCATCTGGAATATCAGAGTCTGAGCCAAGTGAACAGCCTTCAGCAGCACGAAGAAGCGGGGAATAAAAAGCATGAGGTTGTACAACAGGGTGTGCCCTGTGATCACGAACACCCCTGTAGCGCGGGGGACCTTGATATTCCTGGAGAAAAGCAACAGAATCAACAAAATAATGTTCATTTGGAAGCTACAATGAAAGGAGACAGGCCGCAGCAGGATGTGGAGCTTCCAGGTACAGAGAAAAATAGTCTATGTTCAGGAGGCTGTGGGTGCACAAATCCAGAAACTCTTATGGACGTAGATGTGGTCGAACAGTCCCTTGCTGCTGTGCGTAACCCAGCAGGCAGCCGGAAGGCCAGCATCAAGGACACTGCTGCATCCGATCTCACCTTAGATAATCCCCTGATGGAAGTAGAAATGTCAAAATGTAACTCTTCAGCTGAAGTTTTGAGTAATTCTATTTCCATTCAGGATTTACAGCTCCCAGAAAGTAATGCTGAAATGTCTGGAACAAAGAAAGAGGGTGGGAGTTGCTGCCTTTCTTTAAGTCTTGGTGGCAGTTGTCAGTCCTCTGCGGAGCCAGCAGAGGAGTCCTGCTTGTCTGTCACGGCAGCCTTAAAGGAACTCCATGAACTTTTGGTCACTAGTAGTACACCAGCCTCAGAAAGTACATCTGAAGACGTGATCTGTCAGTCAGAATCAGTAGCGGAGGACCAAACGGGTATTAAGAACCTTTCTGAAAGATGGAACCCAAATGAGCATCTTACAGTCACCCCGAACGAACAGTGTTCACAGGTCTCCTTTCATCAGGCCGTGTCTGTATCGGTGACGGCAGAAAAGTTAACAGATACTTCAACTGGCGCTGGGATAGAAGGTGTAGAAACCATTAACTTGAGGGGTCCAGGTGATGACCTGTTAACTGATAAGGAATGTGTCCCCAAGCCAAGGGAATCAATAAAGGAGAGCAGTTCTGTCACCCTAACGTCAGCTAAAATGTCTAATCAGTTACACTGCACCTTAGGTGTAGAAATTTCACCCAAACTTGTAGCAGGTGAGGAGGATGCACTTAATCAATCCTCTGAGCAAACCAAGTCCTTGTCATCCAGTTTCGTGTTAGTTAAAGATACGGGTCAGGGCACGGAGACTCCCGCGCCAGGCAGGCCTGAAACCAGAGAAGATAACCGTCCTGAAGCTGCAGGGCCACTTGAATTGGAGCCCCCGACCAGCCATCCAGCAGCGAGCCCCACCCTTCTTGCACCACTGATCTTTCCTGCTGCAGACATTGACCGGATTCTCCGAGCTGGCTTTACCTTGCAGGAAGCTCTTGGAGCTTTACGTCAAGTTGGTGGAAACGCAGACCTTGCACTTCTTGTTTTGCTAGCAAAGAACATTGTAGTTCCTACATAACCATGGAAAAGTGGGCTAGACTGTACTCCATTCCCTTCAAAAAAAAAAAAAATAATACACACACACACACACAAGCACTCACTACACACACAGTATATGTAGAACCTGCAAGCAGAATGTTGAGCCAGATTTTTTTTAAAGATTTTTTTCGGCCAAAGTAATTTATGATCTCTTGTCTGATGAATTTGTCTATTTGTTAAAATTTGGGCCTTTTTAAATGTTTTGGCAATGTGTGCATACAAAAGCTTTTTATTCTCCCTGAGATGATGTATTCTGGAATAAAAGTAATGGCTTTGTGTATAGCATACCATTTTAGATTGAGAGTAACTGCTTTGAAAAACAGAAGCCATAAGAAATGCCACCACCCGTGCAGCTAAAAGCAGAGCAGCCTCGCGCTGGGCTGTCTGGGCGGCAGGCGCAGTGTGGCCTGGTGGCTTCATCACTTTACAAACTTGACCACATGGTTTGCTGTTTGGAATTATATCCATTGCTCTGTGTATTATGATTCATCAATTATAACAGGAAATTGAAGAATAATTGAATTATCTCCTAGAGTGGTATGTTTTTTATTTGTGTGGTTAGGATTTGACATTTTAGTGGGACGAGGGGGAGGGTTTAAAACTGGGGCTGCTGTGTACATTACTGGCTGCTGCGTGGATTGCCAAATGTCTGGGGTGGGATATTGGGGGGAGGGTTGACTTTTCGGTGTGAAACATGGTGCTACCCGGATTTTAAAAATGGAAAAAAAAAGTTCATTTGCTTATGTCTTGGTATTGTTTCAAGAACTGTGAGTGAAAAATAATGGCCTCAAACACTGGAATTTGCTAGAGATTGGGTTGCCAGCATCTCCGTGATCATGTCTTAGCTCCTCATGACGAATGGTGAGCTGAAGTTCAGCTGATGGGTTGATTGCCAGCAATTTTTTTCCTTTCTAACTTACCTTCTAGGAAGTTGGAAAACTCAGTTTGAGCTGAGACCTGCATGAAGTACTGACGCGCAATAACCTAGTCACAGGTTCATCTTGGTGCTTAGAATGGCCAGTCTGTCTGGTGAGTGTCCTTCATGGTGATGGAATAGTAATTGCAGTTTCTGACTCAAGTGGCCTTGGTAGAGTTTTTCCATCCCTTGCTTTCCTCAGGAGTGTTTTTTTTGCGCAAGACTCGTCGCATTTGTGTTTGCCATGTCAAGTCAGAGTGGGCATAGTGGATAGTTGTATTTATCGTGGCCTTTTTTTATATGAGGACTTGCCCTTGGAAATCACTGTCCTGTGGGCCCCACTGTGCAATAATCCTACTGGGTTGACTCTAGGTGATTCTTCCCTTGGAAAATAAGCGCTCTCGTGTTTAGCAGGAATCTGAAGTCTTGGTTTTATTGAAAAGTCTGAGAGTGATCATTTCCTGATTTCAGATTCATCGTTTGTTCAAAACAAGCTTCAAAGGGGTGATTTGTGAACTCAGGGTGTAATGATTTTTGGCTGAAGTCTGACTGAAAGCTTATTCTTCCCATCAAAATAAGTCACGAGCACAATCAGAACAGAGGCTCATATCTCAGGAGTTTTTGGAATTTTAATTTGGGGGCACTTAGAGACATTGTCTTCTACTCTGTTCTACCTTCTTTTTGTAGTTTGTGTGTTGTGAGGCGGTAAGGATGTGACAAAGTCACATAGATCCGCCACAATCCTCTGAAGTTCAGAAGTGGTTGACAGGCTTTGTCATTTACTGTTTTAAGGGGGTGTTCAAAACAGCAGTTCAGCCAGATTGTCTGGAAAATGTTTTTAGACAATCACATGTAGACCCTTCTGCCTGCCCTACACCAAAGATGTAAGATGCACTAGGAAACTGCTTACAGGATTTCTGTCAGGCGACTCTTCGAGCTGTGATTGTAACGAAGTAGGTGGTGCTATGACTGAAGCCAATCTAGTGGCAAAGAAATGGCCCCCACTGCTCGCTTCTTGGGTGGTGACTGGGGATTTTCTCTAAGTTTCTCAATCTTGAGGGCCTCAGAGTGGGGTGGGTGTGGGTGGGGAACTTGTGACAATAGAGTCCTCCAGAAAGGCCTCCCGTGTGAAGAGGGGCCTCCGAGTCTGTGTGTGAGTCGTGGGGCACACTGCTTGAAGACTTGGCCATTGGACTTTCAAGATGTGGAGCTTTGGGAAGCAGTCCCAGGTGGAGCGTGGGTTAGCAATCCGGAAAAAGTTTCTTCACAATAGCTTTTCACGTGTGTGTATTTATTTTTAGGAGGAAATTGCCTAGGCCTATAGTGTACATTGATTTCTTGTTAGAAATTCTTTGAATGAGCTTTTACCCCACTTGCCAAATAGCTTTGTCCTTTTTCATCATTTATTTTTCAATATATAATTGCTTTTGATTTTTAAAATCTTTTTGTCCATCATTTGTATGAAAGGAAAGTGGCTGACGTTCTTAGGATTTTGAACCGTTTTTAAATTTAGCAGTTCTCGAACACGAAAGGTATTAAAAAACATGACACTAGTGAACCTTATTTTAAATTTTTACTCACATTGCAGGAATTAGAGGTTAATTTCTCCATGAATAAGATCAAATCATCGTGAACGACTGGTTGCTAACAGAACTGATGATGGCCAGCTATGATCAGTATGGACATTTCTGGGGTCAGCTCTGACCTGCAAGAGTAGTCTGTTTATTCACCAGGAAGTGGAGATTTTCCTGTGTAACCTCTAGAGTTTTCCTTAAGTTGGTTCCGATGTCCGAGAATGTATTTGGTACCCAGACAGCTCACGTAGGCGCTACGTTTTGCCCATTTTGGCGGGACAGAGTTACTTCCCACATGTGCCTGTGTAGGCCTCCAGACATCAGCCAGTAGCCTTCATCTCACAGTTTGGGCTTTAGCCCTGACACACAAAGATCACCAGTTGCTTGGCGAAGGAAACTGGGTAGATGGTGGGTGTTCAAACTGTTCGCCTTGCAGCCTCCAAAACCTTCCAGAGCTCTCCTTGCCTCTGTGTGTTCCTAAAGGAGAGGCACACCTTGAGTTTCTCCCAAAGCATTTCCCCAGCATCAAAACAGAAAGATGGATGAGACTTTGTTTTCTGACAGGTTTTTTAACCATAAAGTGGAATCTCTCTCTGTTACAGCTTCTGTATCGTAAAAGCCATAAAAATGTGGGTGGTTTAACTTTTTAGCTTATGTGTATATATACACGTGTGGTTGACAAATCTGCTAGAGTTCATTTTACATAAATGAGAAAGCAAACTTTTCCTTCTATAGGACTATCCTTAGGGTGGCTTCTCTCCCACCATGTCTGTTAACAGTAGCTCTGCAGCTCAGCGGGCCGGGAGAGTTGCAATACATTCTCGTTTCCTTTTCCTGCCTGTTTTCCCCCTGCGGTGAGGGGGGCTGCTCCATGCTTCAACTTCTAATCACTGGTGACTTGGCCATAAGGCCCGCCAGCCGGGTTATGCATCCCGCCATGCTCTAGCACAAATACCAAAAACTTAGTCTAAATCTGTGGCTGAAACAGAAGGAAACAGAATTTGATGTCAGGAGTTTCCCTCCCTAGAAGAGTAATGTCACCTTTCATGTTAGGAGTTCTATAAAATAAAAAAGGGGGTTTTACCCTGAAGCAATTAAAAATGTCAGTCCTTAACAGTAAATCCAAAGCATGTCCTAGAGAACTGGAAGCGTGTGCTCACGGCTCAAGCTCCTGCCTCCGCTGTCCCCAGTCAGTGTTCCCAGGAGCTCATTGAATAGGGGTGAACCTTCGGTGTGCTTGATTTTCTTGCTTGATTTTCTTTTGTGCCTTAGTTTCTCCAAGTTGCAGAGGCATCAAATTTTGGTGGGGAATAAAAGTGGAAGTACGGGGCGGTGGGGGGTGGAGTTTGTAGATAGCCCTGGAGGTATTGATTCAAAATTAACATGTACCAAGTTGTTGTATTTCCCTAAGTGGAAGGATGATAAGGAATTTTGGCATCCAATACCAAAAAAAAAAAAAAATGGTTTCTAGATGTTTATGATCTGCTTTGTTTGTTCTATCAGTATAGTGGGTAAGACAGAGAAGTTCAAGTAAATTTTATATATTTGAGCAGAATATCGATACTCTCTCTTAAGGCTATGCAGTACGAGTCTTTGAACAAGAATTCATTGATTCACCAAATACCAAGTGCCTCTGTGCCAGGCACCGGCGAGCACTGGAAGTACAGGGGGGACCAAAACCTCAGGACCCTGCCCTCGTGAAGATTCCAGTCTCACAGTAAGGAGACAGGAAGTAAATTCTAACTTCAAGGGCAAGGTCTGTTTTGTCTATTAGCATACTTTTATTATAAAAGTCATACCAGGGTGATTTAGTTCAAATTCAGAGACGACTGGGGCAGTCAGGCTCCAAATGGAGTAAGATACTATAAACCTAAAACAGTGCTTTTAAAAAAATGCTGATGGAATCAGAGAAGCAAATAAAAATGTTCTAACATTTGGTAGAAATACTTGCGCAGATGAGGTATTCAGAAGTCAATTTATACCGGTCTGGAAATGGGACAGAAGTGCAAGTAAATGCAAGATGGATCCTAAATGACAGCTTCCCATCAGGACATCCGTCCTTCCTGCGGGGTACGCTGCGGCACCTTCCCTGCTCCCCCTTTGAGCACAGTTGCTCAGGAATACTGGCCAGCTGGGCCAACAGAATTTAGCAGAGGATTCTGCAGGATTTGCTATTTTAAAGCAGCTGAGTTCAAGATGGGGGAAAGGGAGAATTAACCCACTGTTTAAAATGTCACAACAATGTAATCCCAAGGCATAAAAGCAAAATTTCTGGTCCTTCACTACTAGTGATTTAAGAGGTTTGCGGTTAGGAAACTCAAAAAGATTTCTCAGTTCTGTATTGGCGATTGGTTAGCTAGGCCTGTGGGCTGTCGAAGACTACGGGATTCTGCTAGGTTTTAGGACATTATCTTGTGGGATGAATTGGCAGAGAAAATGGTTCAAGGGTTATAGGGATTAGAACATGTTTATTATGCTAAATTAAAGGAAACTGGTTCCTCTTCTGTACCTAAAAAAAAAAAAGGCAAAACCCTGGGGTCATGTGGAATACAAAGTTAGGAAAAGCTTTTACAGAACTGTATTTCTTTAATATACCATAAGAAAGTTTTCATTAGCAGACGTGGGGTTGGGAAATGATTTTGTTTATCATGGACTGGTTTTACACACAACCTTGAACGAATGCATGTGTGGCTTAAAGGAAAGACCTTGGTTTCCCTGCCAGAGGGTGTCGGCTCGGCTTGTTCCAGACTCCTTCAGTCTGAGATGACCTGATGATGCCCGACTGACCTTTTCTTTCCCGAAGGCCCTATAGCTTTCTGAGTTTATGCAACCTGAGACCTTTCCCTGTGAATGCCTCTATTTCCATACTCTAGGCTCCTGATCTTCCTTTCGGAATAGTTCTGGTGATAGAGCAATCCAGCAGACTGATTGCATTCGCTTATTTCCACTGTGCACCAACGATGAAAATGATTTGCTCTTATTTACTCAGAATCTCATCCTCATGGCAAGTTGGGCTAATGGCCTTTGCACTCAAGGTTTGTTTACCAGTTTTGTAGCCATATTTGGCAAATTTTAGCAACTAGAATCCCTTCTTTCTCTTTTCCTTCTGGTTCATCCTTGCAGTCGTGCCTGTGTTGCTTTCCTGAATTTTCTCTAAGCTTTGAGACTACTGCCTCTTCGAAGAAGAACTAAGCTGCTTGGCAAAATAAGCTTGCCAGCAGCTCAGTCACTCCCATGATGCTTTGGTTTTGAGAGTTGGGAAAACTCTGAGAACTTAAAGGAACCAAACTCAGGAACCCCAAAGTTGGTTGCATTGTGCCATTGGTTTCGGGGCTGGACATAGGACCTGTCTGCAGCTGAGTGAACTAGATCCATTTGGTTTGAGTTTTTGTCCCATACTGAAATGTAAGTCAGCCCTAAATAATCAAAACACTTTATTTTCTTTTTCTTTTTTTAAATAGGAGCTTTCTGAAGAAAAAGTGATGTGTAAAACCTTTGATATTTAAGACAATAAAATTTTTATCTTAAGACTCCTGTTGGGTCTTTTTTTTTTTTTTTAATACGTGATTACTTTTGTCCTTGTTTCTCCCTGCCCCTTTATTTTTTTTGAAGATTTATTTATACATACAAGCTGGGGTACAGGCCAGAGGCGCGGGGCGGCAAGAGGGTTCAGCAGAGAGAGTGGGGAGCAGAACGGGCAGATAGACGGAAACACACTGCTGAGGAGAGCAGCGGGCGAGGCCGGAGAGGTCTGCTGCGCCCTGTGGGAATCTTCCCCTGGCCAGGTGTCGAACCTCCATCGCCACTGCCGACAACACGGTGCAGCCCTCAACTGCCGCGCCACCAGGGAGGCCCTCCCTGCCCCTTTAAGTAACTTACACTTAAACCCAGGCGCTGTGGCTTGTGGCCATGTGCCTGAACCTCGGAAGAAATGGGCCTCTCCAAGCCCTGAAGTAACTTCCAGACAACGCTGCTGGACGACAGCTACCTGCTGAGGTGTGTGATGGACATCCTGTGACCACGTGAGCAGGAGGGACACAGCAATGGAAGGCGCAAGGGCGGTGGGTGCTGTGACTCAGACTGGTCTCTAGATCCAGGCTTGCTAGGTTCGAATTCCAGCTTTGCTGCTGTCTATGTGACCAGTTAAGTTGCCTAAACTTTCTGCGCCTCAGTTTCCCTGTCTGTAAAGCAGCATTATCGGGGTGGTAGGGGTTAGATAATACATGTAAAGTGCTTAGGATAGTACCCGGCATACGGTGCTTGTTGGATGTCAGCAAGCAGTAATCGTGCAGGGAATTTGCGAGTGCGGAATTGGAGTTTCCAGAAGGTGGACAATTTTAAGGCCACTGCTCCGTGCAGTCCATCATTCAGGGTCCTAGGACTCTGCTCTCCTCAACATGTAACTTTTGAGGTGAAGACATGTGCATCCAGCTTGACATACCAAGAAAAGAGCAGAAAGTTGATGGAAGTCTTCACACCAGGCCTGCAACTGGTGAACAGCTACGTTTGATTGGCTGGAGCTCAGTCACGTGGCCGCACCAAACTCCAAAGGAGGTTGCGAATAACGCACCTGTGTATCCAAGGGGAGTCTAGTTCAGTGGTTAGCTACCAGTGCTTCCATTTAGCCTTACACATAGACCACACCTGCCCTCTCCTCCAAGGGGAAGGCCCTCCTCCCCACCGTGCTCTCAGCTGAGCTGGCCTCAGAGTCCAGAGTCCCCTGAGATGCGCTGCCCTCGCCTTCAGTTCCTGATCGTGGTTGTTTGTGGTCTGGCAGACTGCATTAGGGAATGTTACCTGCTCCTACCACATACAGGGTTGGAGCAGGGACAGAACAGCTGCACTGGCAAATCCCATTCAGAAAATGAAAGAACCAAAAATGCAAGTCATGGCCCAACAATTCGAACATCCTTCCTGCAGGTGATGTGAAGAAGTTAGGGACGCTTCTCTAAGAGTCTAATTACCTTCTTTTCCATTATCCGTGGCCCTGTCTGAAACAGGTATCAGTCTGCCCTCTGGCATTTCGTGTAGCTCCCCTAGCTTACTATGGGGACACAGCGGGGGGCGGGGGCAACTCAGGCTTGGGGAAGAGTCCATGGCTTGAAATTGATTTGTAGATTCTTTGGCACAAGTTTCCTTTGTAACAATCAGCTTCCGATCTGTCTGCTCCAGTGAATTCTGCATGCCAGTAACCACACTCAAGTACTTTCCTATAAACAACCCTCAAGCCTGCTTAATTACAATCCCACATCCAGTCTGCTCACAATGGTATCATCTGAAACAGTTTGAATGGAAAGACCTTAACCTGGTTTTCTGCTACAGAGCTGAGTCTTACTGAGTATGGGGATTCAAAGCCTGCTTTAAACTTGGCTCTTAAAATCTGAATTCTAGAGCAAGACGTGAACTTTCGGCCCCAAGTTTCTTGGTTCCATTCCTCTTCAATTCTGCTTATAAGGAGTCAATTCTTTCCTAAGCTTAAGCCATGTAGCGATTGTAATGGAAAGGGCAACACACGCCTTGACTTTTCAGCCCTACCCCTTAGACAACAGCTTCGGGCTATGTAGCTAACTGAGTCAACCATCCCAGAGGCACAAGAGACGGTTTCACCAGATGTTTTGCCTCTGGAATAACACAGGTCTCTTATTTTCCCAGGTCCCCTATTTTGTTTCCTCCTTAACCATCAATACAGTGTCTTAGGATTTTATGATGAACATCACTTCAGTATCAATTTCCCTATAAATGTACGAGAACTACTGTAACATACCCAGCCCAAATACCATGACTCAATACCATGACACTTTCTCTTTCACTAACAGGCCAAGTCAGCAGAGATAAGAGGACCCCTCTCCTCCACTTTGTCATTCAAGAAACATTTCCAGAAGCTCTGCCATTTTCACCTGGCTTCCACGTTTGCCTTGGCCCCCAAAATCAGTTGGATATGATGAGGATTTTTCTTCTTTTTTAATTATTATTATTGTTTCTCAATTGGAGTATGATAGGAGAGAATCGAAATTGAGTGTTTTTTGCCAACCAGGCCTGAAAATGGTCATGTCACTCACACACCAACAATGTCACCTGGCCACATCTACCTGAGAGAGGCAGAGGAGTGTAGACGAGCCCTGTGCCCAATAAAAAGAGATCCTGACCTACTAAGCCAGTTTTTGTCTTAGAAAGAATATGCATTTACTCTCTGGTCCAGAAACAGTCTTGTCTTATTTACATTCACAAATTAAGAACCATCGTTCTGAACTGAGAGTCAGTTTCCTGTTCACAGAGTTTTGGGACATATTTCCTACCCTAAGGATTCTTTTAATTTTTTTTTAAAGATTTATTTATGCATACAAGAGCTGGGGCCAGAGGGGTGGGGGTGGGGGGTGAGAGGACTCGTCAGAGACAGAGAGGGGAGCAGAACAGGCGGATTGGCTGACATACACTGCTGAGGGAAGCAGGTGAGACGGGAGAGGTCTGCTGTGCCATGTGGGTCAGCTCCCTGGCCGGGGATCAAACTCATGCTGCAGTGGCTGCGGATAGCTTCCTAGTGCTGAGACTTAACTCCTTGCACCACCAGAGAGGTCCCCAGATGTTTATATCTTATATATTGCCTCTGTTGCAATCCAAAATAGGTGTTCCTGGTGGCTGGACAACTCTCCTCCTGGCAGTGATTCAGGGAACTAGGCTCTTAACCCCCCCTTTGTTTCATCCAACCTAGTGGAAGAAGAAACAGCATGCAGGAGGCTCCCCACTCACCTCAGAGCCCAGAAGTGGATCACTTTATTTTTGTTCATGGTCTTGCCAATGGGCGAGAACTTGATCACCTGCAAAGGAGACTGGGAATTGTAGTCTTGTGCCATCACCATGAAAAGAAAAGATTTTGGCAAACAGTTAGAAGCCTCTGCCACACTGGGGAAGCACGTTGCCAGTAAAGGCCCTCAGCCGAGATCCCAGTGAGCACCTTTGCCAAACAGAAGGTTGGTGGGAACCAGCGCCCACCAGTGGAGAGATTAGGAGGTGGGGGGGGGGCGAGGTCCTGAAGCAGGGAGGTGGGGAAGCCCCCCCCCCCGACCCCCGCGGTGAGGGGCTGGGAGGGTGGTAGTGGGGATGGTGGGGGAAAGGCTGGGTCAGACCATCAAATCACATAAGGCCCCAGAGACCAGAAAAAAGAGTGTGGGTGTCATTCCAAATGCCAGGACAGGAAGCTGTTGGAGGCTTTTAAGTTTGGAGGTTTTGTGATATTCCAATTTTCACCAACTCCTCTTGCTGACCTAACAGTAACAAGGCAGAAACAGATGTTCAACCTTTTAAAATAAAATCACCTACTAAATCTGCCTTGTTTTGGTTTACCCACTCCTGGAGTTACAGATTTCCACCTTTGTAGGTGCCAGAGATGGAGAAGGAGGGGGCCTGGTCCACTGCTGCCATGTACAACAGGCGTCTCCCTTCTCCCCCCAGATGGGGATCAGCTTCCCAAAGCTGACAGCCAAGGGAAGGTTTCCTCCACCCTCTGGACACGCAAATACATTTGCTTTCAGTACTTGTGGGGTAGGGGAGGAATTAGTTCCTTAAACCATCCTCTACTTTTTTTTTTTACAATCCCAGCCAATGAACTTTTTTTTTTTTAACATTTATTTATGCATACAGCTGGGGTGTAGGCCAGAGGTGTTGGGGCAGTGGGTGAGAGGACTCATCAGAGACAGAGTAGGGAGCAGAACAGGCAGATTGCTGAAGTACACTGCTGAGGGGAGTAGCGGGCATGGCAGGAGGTCTGCTGCGCCACGTGGGAAGATCCCTGGCATGGTATGGAACTCATGCTGCAGTGACTCTGGACAGCTTTATAATGCTGCTGCGCTTAACCCGTTGCGTCACCAGGGAGGCCCCCTCAGCCAATGAACTGTTAAGAATGTGGCAGGATGAAGCTGCCAGGATTTTTTTCCTCTTGGAGGCAGTACCCGTTGCTGGAAAGAAGCACAAAGGAGACTGTGGGCCAGGTCTCTCTCGGAACGCGCCTTCCTTCCCAGCTTCTTCCCTCATTCCCTCTGATGGAGTTTAGCCATAGAAGACTTAAGTGAGAACGATGTTAAAAAAAAAAAAAAAAAGAACAGAAGCATTTTTCCTGTGTCACTGATTTGGAAACTAAGACAGAGTAACTTGCCAGCGGGCCTCGTGTGAGTCAGTCGAGGCGATTGACTCCTGATGCCTCAGAGTCTCATGCACTTCCCACGTGCTCCAGAGTCTTGGGCAATAAGTGAAGAGGCTTAAATCACTCCCGTGACAGGATGGACAGGCACCCTGGGTTATTTTGGGGCTTGGGGGTTTTGGAGTTGCCTTGTTTTTGACAGGCAAGGATGGAGTCCATATTTGAGCTCTAGGCATGGGGCAGTATCTACACAGGAACACACATCCTTGCCCCCTTGCCTCCCCTGCGAGAAGTCCTGCTAGGCCATAACGTGCTTCCCTCTCCCAGCTGCCCCCATGCCACTCACAGGGGACTGGGGTAGGCGGTGAGAGGGCATGCCTCCTGAGCTCTGTCAACAGTTCATGTGCTAAGAGGAGAACAATATGGCAGCTGTGCCGTCTTACATCACAGGTACACAGACAGAAAAACGTCCCTTGAAACTGTCACGTGTCCCAGCATAAGTAACTGTTTATAGGAAGGTGGCGCCTGCCAGAAGATGCCGCCCAGGAGCTGCCTTGCTATTTAACAGCAGGGAAGAATCTCAGAGCTAGCTGCTTCCACCTTGGGCGCCATGGATTCTCATGAACTGGGGTTGCGTCCACCAGGCCTGGGGCATCCCAGCCTGGGTGGAGTGGGGAGTGCACAGAAGCTATCAGACTGGTCCTTCAAGCCGGCTTTCCTCCTACTTGCACGAGCACCTTAGGGCACCAGGCTGTTTCTTTCCTCACCCAAAGTCGTATGTGCTCAGCCCTCAGCCTTTTTTCTACCTGTCCAGTGACTGCAGTTGCAAATCCCCACCTGCCATTTTGCCCTCAATCCAGCGCCACAGAGGCTGTTAGCTCTGATTTTCCTGAGCTCCTTACCTATAAGAAAATGCCCTGGGTTTCATTTGCTATAGAGACTAGCTTCTCTCTGTGAAGAAGGCCAAGCCCACATAGGTTCGCCTCCTAGAAAAAATGTAAAGGAATTCTTGGCTCAGAAAAGGACCCAAATGGTTTCTGGGATCTACCATTTGCTGCATGATTTTAGGTAAATTATCACCTCACCCCATAATCTCTTCGTCTCTTCAAGAATTGTTGTATTGGGGCCTCCCTGGTGACACAGCGGTTAAGCGCTACGCTGTGAAGCTGTCAGAAGCGGCGACATGAGTTCGACGCCTAGCCAGGGAGATTCCCACATGGCGCGGCAGACCTCTCCTGCCTCACCCGCTGCTCCCCTCAGCAGTGTATTTCCGTCAATCTGACTGTTCTGCTCCCCACTCTGTCTCTGGTGAACCTTCTCACCGCCCAACGCCTCTGGCCTGTACCCCAGCTTGTATGCATAAATAAAAAAATCTTAAAAAAAAAGAATCGTTGGGCCTCCCCGGTGGCGCAGCGGTTAAGCGCTGCGCTGTGGAGCTGTCGGCAGCGGCGATGTGAGTTCGATGCCCGGCCAGGGAGAATCCCACATGGTGCGGCAGACCCCTCTTGCCTCGCCCGCTGCTCCCCTCAGCAGTGTATTTCTGATCTGCCTGTTCTGCTCCCCACTCTGTCTCTGGTGAACCCTCTCGCCGCCCCATGCCTCTGGCCTGTACCCCAGCCTGTATGTATAAAAATAAAAAATAAATCTTAAAAAAAAAAAAAAAACAATCGTTGTGTGAGGGCTCACGGGCCAGCTACGTTAAGCAGCTCTGCATGACACATCATCAGCTCTCAACACATCACCACACCATTTGGATTAAGAACTCTTGCCCGATATCCTGAGGTGGTAAGAGAATGTTACAATTCCTGTTTCTCAAGGAGGTGTTCTCTTTCCTCTTCTTGCCACACCATTTTATTCCTTTATCCAGTCACCTAAAAACAAAACAGGGGCCTCCCTGGTGGCGCAACGGGTTAAGCACAGCACTGTGGAGCTGTTGGCAGCTGCAGCACAAGTTCGATGCCTGGCGGGGGAGATTCCCACATGGAGTGGTAGACCTCTCCTGCCTCGCCCGCTGCGCCCCTCAGCAGTGTGTTTCCGTCAGTCTGCCTGTTCTACTCTCCACTCTGTCTCAGGGGTAGAACAGAGAAGCGGAAAACTGGGAAGCTGAAGAGGAGAACTGCATGTCTTAAGAATAAAAAGGGTGGTGACCATTTCAACATACATACATATGTGTATATGTAAACGTATACATAGAATCATTATATTGTACACCTGAAACTAATGTCAATTACATCTCAAATTTTATTTTTTTATTTTTTAAAACTATTTTTTAAAGATTTATTTATTTATACATACAAGCTGGGGTGTAGGCCAGAGGTGTAGGGTGGTGAGAAGGTTCACCAGAGACAGAGCGGGGAGCAGAACAAGCAGATCAGAAACACACTGCTGAGGGGAGCAGCGGGCGAGGCAGGAGAGGTCTGCTGCGCCATGTGGGTCAGCTCTCTGGTCGAGGATGGAACTCAGCTGTGGATCATTTCATAGTGCTGAGACTTAATCCCTTGCACCACCAGGGAGGCCCAAAATCTCAAATTTTAAAAAGACATTGGCATTTTAAAAAAGAATGAACGTGAGGACTGAGGATGTATCAGGAATGTATTTCTATAGGGACTAAATAAGTTCAGTGAGCCAAGTAGAAGACAGAACTCGAAGAGAACTTGGTTTTGAGATGGAGTGCGAGGCCATGAGGGGAACTATCATGGCGGGTTTTAGGGCTGAGGGAGTAGAGGATCTCAGGATGATGGGGAGAGAAGGTGGAATGAAGAGAGTGTGTCTTGGAGGTGAGGAGAGGTACCAGGGACCTGAAGGGCCTGAAAGTTTAGAACTGGGCTGGGAGGGTGAGCAATTGAGGAGCTGAGGCGCTGGCTTCTCTGCATCCCAACTGGCAGGGGAGGGTCCCAGGGCAGAGATCCATGGGCAGGGTGAGGTGGGAGTGCTGGGGTTTTAGGTTGACAAAAGCCCGGAGGCCTGGGTCGCTGGACTCAGGGGAACTGGGGTCTGTGCTTTGTGGGGCAATCGGTGCAAAATGGCCAGGAGTCCCTGGGGTGAGGAAAGGGCGAGTACAGATGGAAGCTGTGGGCTGAGGGAGAGAGCAAGTCCCTGGAATCTGTGAGGGTCTCTCAGTGGGTGCTCCACCAGAGGGAGTGAAGGGGTTCCCCAGTCTATGAGGAAAGGGAGGGTTGGGGCCTCCACATTCATTATCTTTGGAGGGCTGGCGGCAGACCCCACGGTCTGTGGGGGTCTGTGGATCCCGGGGTCTGTGCGCTGAGGAGGTCTCAGGGTCCCTGGCGGGTGGTCTGTGCGCTGCAGGGGATCTTGGAGTCCACCACCTGGGGTGTCTTTGAGCCGACAGGGCTGGGAGAAGAGGCCACAGGTCTGTGGGTGTCTTCAGAATCTGTGAGCAAGGGGGGGTCCTGGAGTCTGTGACTTGAAAGGGTCTCAGGGTCTGAGGGCTGAGGGGTTCTTGGGGTCTGTGGGCTGAGGGGTTCGTGGCGTCCAGGGGTCTGTGAGCTGAGGGGATCTTGGGGGTCTGTGGGTTGAAATGGTCTCGGAGTCTGTGGGCTGAGGGGTTCTGGGGTCCCGAGGTCTGTGGTTCCGTCAGAGGCGCTGTCACGGTTTCTGGCTGAAGGGGAGTCGGGGTCCCGGGTTCTGCGGGCTGAGCGATCTCAGGTGCCGGCCCGAGGGTCCGCGGCTGCCCGGGGCGCGGAGGGCGCCGAGGTGTGCGGGGTCTGGGGCGCGGGCGCGGCGGGGCGTCCCCGCCCGCCGCCGGCCTTGGCGCCGCCCCGCCTGACATCAGTTCCTGCCGCCCCGCCGCCGCGCACAGCCCGCGGCCTCCTTCCCCGCCGGCCGCGCTCGGGAGCCGCCGGGCCGCGGCGGAGCGAGGGGCCGGGCGAGGCAGGGCCGGGCGGCGGGCGCCGGCCCCGCGGCCGGCACAACGGAGCCCCCGCACGGCCGGCGGCAGCGGTTGGCGGCGGCCCCGGGCGCCCGGCGCGGGAAGCGGCGGCGGCGGGGCGGCGGCGGCGGCGGCGCCATGGAGCCGCGGGAGGTGAAGGACCGGATCCTGGAGAACATCTCGCTGTCGGTGAAGAAGGTGAGCGCGGCGGCTCGCCGGGGCCGGAGCCCCCGCTCCCGGGCTGGGGGACGCCGCCCGGGCCGAGGAGGGGCAGCGGGCCGGCTCACGTGAGCGCCGCGGCCTCCCTGCTATTTTTAAAGAACAAAGTTGAGGTCAGCCTCCTCGGGGCTTCCAGAAGCCGGGCAGGGGGCCCCGCGTCCCCACCCGGGGCGGCGACCCGCCGGGGGCCCCTCTGGGCGCTCTGGGGACCCCGCGACCCCACGGTGGGCGGCCGCGCCGCAGCCCCATCTCTGGGCAGCTCCCAGTTCCCCACTGCTGGTGACATTGGCTGGGTCCTGGAACGGTCCCAGAATAAGGTTGCTCAAGAGTGACTTTTTGAAGAGGCTCGTTGAACAGATTTGGTGCAGAACCCGACCCTGGCACTGTAGTTTGGAGGTGACACTTGGGGCTTCGTGGCACCCCAGACACCCTGCTGCGGGGTTCCTGTCCACAGAGCTCACCCTCCCAATTCCAGGTAGAAAGAAGGACTGTTGAAGGACACCTTGTTGGGGCCATTATGTGTGAGGAAGTCAGCTCCCCTGGAAAAGGGTCCCCTGTCAGAAGGTAGAATTCATATGCACAGCCAAGCCAGCATTGACAGTCATTTAAGGAATAAGGTTGGACATCTTGACCTAATTTGAATTCCTGGTCCACCTGATAGTATCAGAAACTGGATGCCCTGGGCGGGTGGGGTGGACTTATCAGATTATTTTTATTACTTCAGGGAACCAAAGCTAAGAGAATGAATTAAATCAACCCTTATCTTTAAGTAACTGTTTTTAACCCCGCTTAAATTCCTCGAAAGTAACGAAAGCAAGCAATTTTGCCATTCAAAAAGATGGCTGTGGTTTAAAACAGAAAGGGGGAGATCCAAAAGCCCTCACTAAAATGTTCCTCTCAACTGAAGTGACAAGCACACCCAACTCCTGAAAGTGACGTTGCAGACACCCAACAAGTTCTGTTTATTTCACTTTCCTGAGCTTTGCTCTTGCAAGGGAGTATAGCTTTTGCTTACTCAAGGAGGCAGGATGGGCAAATCCTTTGTTAAAAAGCAACACATCTTTCGTAATGGAAGAGAAAGGCAAATCGCTGACCTTTCAAAGCTAATCTGGGCTTAGTTTGGCTTCAGGTAGGCCAAGAGTTTTTTCTTTGGTTTCCAACGAATGGGGAAGGCCCACATAAAAAGGGCACGCAGGTAAACACGGGCACTCTGTCATCTGTGTGACTCTCTGAAACAGCATCCTTCTGTGAATCAGGCTGCCATTTATGAAGGAGTTGGGTGTGTTTGTCAAGATTCTTATAATTGTATGCCCAGTTTATTGGGCTATAGTGACAACCAAAGGCACAACTGGCATCATGGTTAAGAATATGGACTCTAAAGTTTGGCTGTCTGGTTGAATGCCCACCCTCCCAGTTAATAATCTTGTAGCCTTAAGGGGGATTCCCTACTTTCTCCAGGCCTGTTTTCTCATGTCCAAAGCAGGGATAAAAGTAGGGTTGTGGGGACTTACTGGAAGTTTGTGTGCAGAGTGTTTAGCATACTGCTTGACTCAGTGTTAATAAGTTGTCTTGGTCTGTTTGGGGTGCTAGAGCAAATTGCTGTAGATTGAGTGGCTTATAAACAGCATAAAGTTATTTGTCACAGTTCTGGATCCTGGAATTCTGAGGACAGGGTGCCAACACTTAGGTTCTGGTAAGAGCTGCCTTCTGTTCTTGTTGCCCACTTCTCCCTGTGTCCTCACATGGGGAAGGTGTGTGGGAGCTCTCTGGGCTCTTTTACTAGGGCACTAATCCCATTCATGAGGGCTTCATCCACATGACCTAAACAACCTTCCAAAGACCCCCTCCAAATACCAGCATATTGGGGTTAGGATGTGAATGGTGGGGGTTGGGGGGGTGGGGAGCAAGCATTCAGTCTATAGCATAAGTGATAGGTTCTTCTGGCAGAGCCAGCGCCTCACTTAGACAAGGTCTGAAGGTGGCTAAGTGCCTCAGCACTCAGAGGTTTTATACAACATTTTGGACTTGTCAGCTACTTCCTTTGTAGCTGGTTTTCAGAGAACTGTTATATGGTTCTTGCATCATGAAGGGCATTTGGCTTTCTGAATCAGAACATCTATTTCTAATAGGAATTGTGTAGCTCAACTAGAGCAGAAGTCGTTGAGAGCCAAGATTTGTCCTCAATACCAGCCTCACCCCAAATTTGTTTATACAGCACCTTCAAGGTTGTGTTGTCTTCCCCCCCCCTTTTACTACAAATAAAACATCCTTTTTAAAAATAAAGATTTATTTATGCACACAAGAACTGGGGTGCAGGCCAGAGGTGTGGGGTGGTGAGAGGATTCACTAGAGACAGAGCAGGAAGCAGAATAGGCAGATCGACTGAAGTAGCTGAGGGGAGCAGCGAGCGAGGCAGGAGAGGTCTGCTGTGCCATGTGGGTCAGCTCCCAAGCAGGGGGTTGAACTCCTGCTGTAGTGGCTGAGGATAGCTTCATAATGCTGAGACTTAACCCCTTGCGCCACCAGGGAGGCCGTCGCTTTGCTTGGTTTTTGAGGAGCATGTCATAGATGTAGTATAAGCTGGGCTCTGTGCTGTGAAAGGCCGCTTCTGCCCTCCAGGAGTTTGTTTTGGGTAGAGAGAAAATAAAAGAAATAACTAGGGCAAGGAGAAGCCAAGAAGAAGGGCTTAACTGAGTCTTGACAAATTGGTAGATTTCAGCAAAACAGAAGAAGCAACATTCAAATTAGGAGGAACAGCCTCAGCCTTCCTGAGGAGGTGGAGCCGTGGAAGTGAGGTCACTTAGGCGGTCTCCTGAGGACGGTGAGGAGGCAGCCCCATTTCGAGAATGCTGTGGGCTCTGCTGGGTGTGAGGGGAAGGTGCTTTCCATGGTGGCCGCAGTGCACAGTGGATGTAAAGGTAGGTCTCAGAGGTGCACAGAGCCAGGTCTGGGTTTGGATTCTGGGTTTGTCACAGACCGTGCTGACCCTGGCAGATGGCCCTCTGGTAGCCTCAGCAGTCAGCGTCTACTCCTAGCATTGCAATGAGAATTAAATGACAAGATAGACCCTCGAATCGCTTAGCACAATGCCTAGCGCGTAATAAGGCCTGAATAAAATATTAGCTACAATCATCACTTGCAAGAATCTGTGAACTCTGCAGCTTCAGAGTCTTACACTGCATCTCTGTTTCTGCAGGTTCAGGGTGCATCTCACTTTTTCTCAGAAGGCCAGCTGGTGGACACTTTCATCCCACGTGGTCTTTGTTGCAAGCACTCATCTGCCCTTGTAGCTCAAAAGCAACCACAGACAGTCCACACCCGTATGGCAGTAGCTATGAGCCATGCACGTTTGCTTACAAGGACAGCCACACAGCAGCTCTTTGTACACGTGTACACGTGTGAAGAACTTGCCAGGGTTGACTAGAAATCGCTTTCAGAGAAATTGGTGTGACCAGCCCGATGGTTAACGAGACCTCTGTAGTAACTTGGTTTTGCTCATTATATCAGGCTGGTGGAATGATTGTGGAGATTTGTAAATTCTATCACCTGTCCATGTATTTGTTTCTTCAAAAATATTTACTGAGCACCTTCCATCTGCCCTGCTGTCCTTGGCCCTGGGAGGGTAGCAGTGAGCGGGGCAGGGAGCTCTGTGCTCGTGGAGCGGGTGTTCCAGTAGGAGAAGAGTGATAAGTAGACAAAGCGATAAGATGATTCAGATGTTAAGTGCAGGCACTAGGTAAGACACTTCTTTTTTTTTTTAAGATTTATTTATTTATGCAAACAAGAGTTAAGGTGTAGGCCAGAGGAGTGGGGGGTCAGTGAGAGGATTCACCAGAGACAGCGTGGGGAGAACAGGTGGATTGACACTGCTGAGGGGAGCAGTGGAGAGACAGGAGAGGTCTGCTGCGCCATGTGGGTCAGCTCCCTGGCCGGGGATCGAACTCATGCTGCAGTGGCTGCTGGTATCTACATAGTGCTGAGACTTAACCCCTTGTGCATCAGGGAGGCCCTAGGTAGGACACTTTGATAAAGAATTGGCAGGTGAATCTGTTGGGGAGGAGAGGGTCAGGGAAGTCTTAGCTCAGGAAGTGATGTTGCATCCAGCAGGGAACATTGGATAGGATGAGAGGAGGAGAAATTACTCTAGAAAAATGAGCAGTTGTTTTTTAAAAACACACACACATATAACTCAGAACTGTGCAAAATAAAAAGCAGACAGGCCCTTCTCTGGCTCCTCTGGCCCCAGTTTTACTCCCCTTTCAGTGGAGTAAGTAAGGTATTTTAATAAAGGAACCATCTCTTAGCGGTGGTTCCTGGCTGGTGACAGCTTCTCCTGTCTACACCCTAGGTCTCCTACCCACTTCAGTTTGGGCGGTTTGGCCTGAGTGCGGTTCAGCTTGTGGCCAGGCACAACCGGTGTTGAGCAGGGGTCTCCGGCCAGGGTTTGCTGACCCAGGCGCGTCTTGGGCTGTTGTACACCCAGCCTGTCAGTGCAGCTGAAAAGACTGGCTTGGGTGGTGGGCTCCCCCCCATTTTTCTGCTCCTTCAGAGAGGCTAGATCTGCCCACACAGTAGTTCCTCGTTACCTGTGGTTTCACCTTCCACAGATTCAGTTACCTTCACTCGACAACAGTCCAAAATACATACAATAAGACATTTTGAGAGTGAGGGAGACATTCACATAACTTTCATTACAAGGTATTGCTGAGATTGTTCTGTTTTATTTTTTGTTATCATTGTGAATCTCTTACTGGCTAATTTTTTTTTTAAAGATTTATTCATACACACAAGCTGGGGTACAGGCCAGAGGCGTGGGGCAGCGAGAGGTTTCACCAGAGACAGAGTGGGGAGCAGAACAGGCAGATCAGAAATACACTGCTGAGGGGAGCAGTGGGCGAGGCAGGAGAGGTCTGCCGCGCCATGTGGGATTCTCCCCGGCTGGGCGTTGAACTCACATTGCACGCTGCGGACAGCTCCACAGCGCAGCGCTCAGCCGCTGCGCCACCAGGGAGGCCCATTACTGGCTAATTTTTATATTAAGCTTCATCACAGCTATGTATAGTTTAGGGAAAAGCACAGTATAGATGGGGTTCGGTACATCCGTGGTTTCAGGCATCCGCTGGAGGTCTTGGAATGGATCCCCTGCAAATAAGGAGGGGGGGATCTACTGTACATTAAAAACGAGCTAGGGCAGCTTATTTCTAGAGAGGGCTGGGTAGATAGATAGACGTGAAAATCATATTGACCATTTGGTTTCAATCAATAGTTTTGTTCTCTCTGGCTTCACAGAAAAACTCTTTTTAAAGAGTTTTAAAAAGGTCTGAGAGTTCTGAAAATCTCTAATGACCTGAGTCACCCAGGCAAAGACCTAAATGAAATAATGTCCCCACACACATTTTATAAACTGAAGGGCTCCGGGCCTCCCTGGTGGCGCAACGGGTTAAGTCTCAGCACTATGAAGCTGTCCGCAGCCACTGCATCACGGGTTCAATCCCTGGCCAGGGAGCTTCCCACAGGGTGCAGCAGACCTCTCCTGTCTTGCCCTCTGCTCCCCTCAGCAGTGTATTTCAGTAGATCTGCCTGTTCTGCTCCCCACTCTGTCTCTGGTGAATCTTCTCCCCACACCACACCTTTGGCCTGCACCCCAGTTCTTGTATGCATAAATAAATAAATCTTTAAAAATAAATAAATAAACCGAAGGGCTAAGGGCTCCTTCTGGCTTCCTCTTCCCTGCCTGTGTCAGAACGTCAGCAATAGCTATTTCCCTGCCCCTGTCCTCTCTCAGGAGACAGGCTTTCTAGTGAGGGATGTGAGGAACCTAAGCCCCCCCAACTAGGAACCACAGAAGTGCAGCTGGTCCCCCGAGTGTGACCCCACGCAGGCCCAGCCTTCGATACTCAAGGAGAAGTTATTACTGCTGTTCTAAGCCCTACCCGTTCAGTTCTAAGCTATAGTTCTCCTTTTACAAAATGCTTCTCAGCATTGTCAGGTTTCTGTTTGAAGTCCTGTGGCACTGTGGTCCTTGCTGTCCCCTCACAGAGCGCAGGGGCCTTCACTGGCTGCAGGGCTTGGCTCGAGCACTGGGCCCATCCAAATCGAAGGCCCTGCTTGGGGGCTGGAGACCATCAGAAACTTTGCTGCACGTGGGGACACAGGTCTCCATCTGGCAGCGGTGGGCTCACTGTTTAGTTGGGGCAGCTACCACCTTCTCTGTGGCCACTCAGTAGTTTCAGGGCAGTGCCAGTTCCCTCGACCTCATCCAGCTCACGCTTGTGAAAAGAAATTCCCAGCAAATTGGGCGATCTGCTGCTAGCTGACGAGGAAGTTAGGTCTGAAGACTAGTGATGAGGAGGGGGAGGGTGGTCAGGACCGCTTCTGACGTGGAGGCCAAGGAGCTGATAATCAGCTGTGGATGTGGGGGACAGGTTGGCAAAAGTAGGTACAGAAGGGTGTAGGGCGGGCAGTTCTCCCCCCTCGAGTCTTCAGTGCTCATCTCAGGCGTCAGGTCTGGCTTCAGGACTCGCCACAATGGCCAGGCTGTGGTGCTGCCGAAGCTGGCAGTGCCCCGGCATCCGGGAAAGCAGTGCGCGGCTTCTCTGCCTTCTCCCACATAGCTCTCCCAGCGGCCTTGTGCTGCAGAAACCCGTTTCTCAGCTGGGGATCTGGAAGGCCACAGTGCTCTGTGGAGTGTCCACTGGGCCCCAGAGCCCTCCTCTTGAGAGTCCAAACTAGGCAGGGACTGTCCTTTCCAGCTCCGTCCTCCTGTGGCAGCTCTCGTAAGGTGCGAACACCCTGGAACTTTGAGGCGGGAGAATAAGGACAGTTTCTGGGAGAGTTCATGTGGCAGGAGCTGAAAGTGGAAGCCGTTGATTGATCTGTTGGTTATTATAACACTCGGGGCCTGAGAGCATCTAGCAAAAGCAGCAAAGCAGCCGGCCCTGCACACACACATTCTGCCCTGCTTTATAATTTGAACTTGTAATTTATCTTTTCTCCTTTCACTGATAGGTGTTTATAAACATAGAAATACACAAGGAAGAAAGTATTCATTTCCTATAATCTCTCCTCTTCCCTGAATGAAACCCAGGAACTTGGGAGAACAGGGGAGGACTAATGTAGATTTGAAATCCGCAAGTCTCCAAGCAGCGCTGGTGTAAGCAGGCGCCTTCTCTGTTCACACTTGCCCCCAAGTTCTTTATTTTTGGTGTTACAGACTGTTGGGGCATAGAATGTCCTAACCCACCTGAGATGAAGGAGAATGGTGATATCGGAGGACCCTCGCATCTGATGTCTGTAGCACCTGCTGTGTGCTCCCGCTTCCTTGGTCAGGCTCCCTGAAAATTTGCAGGATGGCCAGTGACACTCGAGGGAAACCAGGCTTAGAGGAGCAACTTGCCGGGTTATAACGCTCATAGGGACAGGCTGGATCGGAACATTTTTCAGGTTCTCTCTCCTTCCATTTCTTTAAAAAAAAAAAAAAGTGTTTTTTATTTTAAAGATTTATTTATTTATGCGTACAAGAGCTAGGGTGTAGGCCAGAGGTGTGGGGGGTAAGAGGATTCACCAGAGACAAAGTGGGGAGCAGAACAGGAGGATTGACTGAAATACTGCTGAGGGGAGCAGTGAGCGAGTCAGGAGAGGTCTGCTGCACCGTATGGGTCAGCTCCCTGCTTGGGGATTGAACTCATGCTACAGATAGTTTCATAGTGCTGAGACTTAATCCCTCGCTCCATCAAGGAGGCCCTTCTTTGAGTCTTTTCCAACTCTGTGATGTCTGTCTTCTTATAACAGATCATCTGGCCCCACAGGTCAGTCTTGTGGGTGGGCCCATCCTCCATAAAACCGCCTCTTCATTTACTGGGCTAATGATCAGTAAATATTTGTTGAGTGACTGTTCAGTGCTAAGCATTCTCATCGCTGGAGCCAGCAAACAAAACTCACCACGCCCCTGCCCCATGGGCCTGGTCTCTAGAAGAGGTGGCAGACATTAGACAACCCACAGTGGACAAGGTGTGGACCCCAGCCTTCCCTGCTGGCCTTCAGTGACCAGGAGGAGAGGTAATCCTTGTACTTAGTGCTTGCCACGCTCCCAGCAGTGGATCTGTGTTTTCAGTCTCCAAAGTCTCTGTTTTTATTGCTCAGGCTTTGCGACAGAGACAAGTGTCCTCCCAACCTGATGTGTGACTTAATGACTTAATGGTCATTTTCCTTAGCAACAAAAGGTTGTCTGGGTGAAAGTGAGCAGAGTTGGGGGATCTGCTCATAATTTGTGGGCTCTTTACTTGTGCACTGACAATTGCAAGACATGGCTCAATCTCAGTGTGCAACAACAGTGGGGTTTATTTACCACGGGGGATTGGAATTAGAGTTCCTAAGGCCACCAGTAGCCGGCTGCCCTACTCCAGATAGTGCCCAGTAGTTCAAACCAAAGCCACTCATGCAAGATAGCGTTGTCCCTTGGAAGGGACCCTGGAACTGGTGGCACACGGGTAAATGGTGAACCAGGACCCAGCTGACTCATTGCAGGAGCATCTCTCCTGAAGCTGAAGTCAGTCCCCTGATGCCAAGGTCTGTCTCCTAAGGCGTCTTCCAAGCTGAGTTGAACCTAGATAGTGTCCTCCAAGCCGACTGCAGCCTCCCTAGCTCTTTTCCCCAACCAACTAAAGCCCCCCCAAACCAAGGGAAGCTTCTCTTCTCCAGCCGGCTCCAAGCGGCTTCTCTCCCAGGTGCCTTGTCCCCAACAACCTGAAATCTTCCCTAAGTCTCTGCTTATATCCCCCCCTTCAGGGTAACTGCCTTTCCAATCTGATTGGTCTGTTTCCAAGACTTAATTGGTGTTACTACCTAATTGGTGTCAGTGGGAGCTTCGTCTTCCTTTATTTTCAAAACCAGCTCAGGATTCAAAACCCAAACCCCAGCAGTGCACCCAGCCTGCCTTCCACCATCCTGTGCAAGAGCCAGGAAGGTGAGCTCTGCTGTGTCCGAATGGCACTGGCCAGGTTCAGACCTGACCCACATGTCTCCAAAACTGCCATGGATTCTTTCTCTTTTTTTCCCCTTAAAACCCAAACTTGGCTGCACCAGGGTGGCCATCAAGCCCAGTGGCTGTGGCGTTACCCAGGCTGACACTGCCCAGCTGGGGGCAGCTGTTCATGGGAGGGGGGAGCCTCATGAGGTCATGTTGTAGGTACAGCAGAGGAAAGAGGAAGTGAAAGATGACACAGAACCAATGGAGGCTCTAGGCTTGAGAGGCTGGTCCAATGAGGCTTTGAAAAACTCCCTTCTTCCTCCCCACAGCACTGCACACCACACTGCGTGTGGCGCCCTCAGAAAACAGGTAGGGTTTATGCCAGCTCTTCCACCCCAGCAGTAAAAAAATAGAGTAAAGGCGTGTGCCTTCGTCCTTGCAGCCGTGGGTTGAGTTCTAAGCCTGTGGTGTTTGCCTGGCAACCTCTTGGCAGAGTCTCTGACCGTTTCCCCCCCACATACACACTTTGAAAGGGGTGCTTAGTGGCTCCAAGGGCTGAGTTCAGAGGCAGAATAACCATACCTGGGTAACCATCCCCTGGGCCTGGGACACTTCCCTTCCAGGACGGAGAAACCTTAGCTGCTTTTGGAAACCCTCTTCTGCCAAGTTACCCAGGAGCTCTGTCCCCAGCTAGGCTAGTCCCCTCCTGCTGCAGTTGTTCCAGCACCCAAGGCAAGCACAAGAAATGAAATCTACGGATAATTCAAGTGTATGCTTCCCCCCTGCATATCTTGCAACAGAGCTGCCAGTGAGGGGAGTCTGCCAGCTTCCAGCAGAGGCTAATGCGCAGCCATTTGGGAGGTGGGGAGAGAAAGCTGTATAATTGGGAGTGTCGGTGGCAAATGGATGGTTAAGAAGCATGAATGTCATCCAGCTTGCTTAAAGAACAATGGTGAACAAATAGCGTGCCCTTTATGTGGGGGAGCCGCCCATCTGGGCACAAGCCCTCCCAAGCCCTCCGCAGAGTCAGGGCTGAGGGCGGCGTTCTCTGTGCCAGTCAAAACACCACTTTGGGGCCCTGGTTGCTTCGGAATCACAGGCTCTGATTGGTTCTTACACAGGCGACTGTGGGGCCCCTAACTCAGGAAGCCATTGTACTTGCTCGCCACTGGGAGTGAAATCTTCTCCCGGCTAAGGAAGGGCAGTTTCTCAGGTCAGGGACCTTTAGAGTTAAGAGAGCACCCTGGAAGCACTGTAGTTGCCAGGGGCTGATGGAGCAGCAGACACCCATGGGCGACGTCTGTTGACATGATGTGTTAGCCGGGCAGAAAGCCACTGGGACTTGAGGGGCAGCTCTGGCCGGGTGCTCCCCAGGGCCCTGGGGCTCTGGATGGCCCCGGGTTTGAGCTGAGCTCATATAACCATGGCCATCCTTGATTTAATTTTTAAAAGAGGTGATTTGAGGTGAGGTGCTGTCCTTCCTTCAGTTGGGGTCTTTTCTGCTCCTGAATCTCCACCTCCTCGACCTAGAGCACTGTTCTAAGCAGCCATCCTCTAAACACGCTTGGTCTCCATGGAGCAATGGGGTGGCTGCTGTTACCTGGTGGCTTCCTCCCTGGGCAGCAGGGACAGTGGGTTTCTCCAGAGCGGAGCCTACAGGCCTGATCTCTGCGTGCCCAGCTGGAATGGGGCCGGCCCAGCAGTGCGCCCTGCAGGTCAGGCAGGTCAGACCGCACGTTTACTAGCCCATCTGCCTGGCCTGGCAGGCTCTCCTGCCATTGTTGGGGCAGGGGTTTTTATCCTGCTCTGTAAGTAGGGGCGTGGGGCGCCGCCTCCCTCGATAACCTCCTCCTCCTCCCCACACCTGTGAGGGGCCTGTCAGTAGTGGCCAAGTTAGAGTCCAGATTTCTCATCTTCTGGGCAACATCACAGAGCCCCCCTTTGGTCTTGGGAGAAAGAAAGGAGACCCATGACCATCTTATTTGCATTTGACCATTTATAACCTTTCATGGCTCTTTGCCTACCAGGGAGCAGTGCTGGGGGATTTCTTGCAACCACAGAACTAGAAATGGTTTCGTGGCTGAGGGTCTCCAAGAAAGAGGTGAGAGAGGAGACTGGGGTGGCTCAGCAGAGGAGGGCCTGGTGGAAATGCTCTGAGTCAGGCACTTCCTGGCTGGCTGGAGTGTGCCACCCACACTTGCCCGCAGCCGCTGGGAATGGCACCATCTGGCGGTGGCTGGTCTTCCTAGAGCACTGGGCAGGGAGCTGCAACCTCCTGCGGCTCTGAGACTCTGAGGTGGGCCAAGTTCAGCTCTTCCTGGCCCTAGGGCCAGTGCACCCAGAGAATCCAGAGCAGGAAGAACAGCTGAACCAGCTCAGGGTGTAGAACATGCTTTTGAGATGGAGGCCTGAGGGAGTTAAAAGGATCTTCAGGAAACCGTGATTTTAAAACACACACACACACACACACACACACACACCCCTT
The DNA here is from genome assembly GCA_004024925.1 of Scalopus aquaticus. Taxonomy (NCBI): domain Eukaryota; kingdom Metazoa; phylum Chordata; class Mammalia; order Eulipotyphla; family Talpidae; genus Scalopus; species Scalopus aquaticus. The sequence goes on along the minus strand of PVIJ01000718.1, from coordinate 138,066 downwards.
TAAACCTTATCCCTCTTCATTCTCAGCTAACCTTACTTATTTTAAATTTTTCTTCTGATGAGAACCCTTCCCCCTGCCGCCCATCAGACACACAGCCTGCCTGTGCCTGGGCGGTCTGTGCCGCCCCTCCCCTGGGGCAGGGGGCTCCTCCTGTCTCTCGTTCGGGGCCTTGACTCCATTCCTCCCGCCACTTTTATGGCAAAACTGGTCAAAGGAGTGACCTCCCTTCCTCTGCCCCCACCGCCACTGTCTCTGCCCCCGCCCCTCCCTCCCTTCTCCTCTGTCTGTCTTCTGAGCTATACTGGCACCCAAGTAGAGCTCTTATCAACTATCTTATGTCAGCTGTGCCCTCGTCCCTGTGTTATCTTGAGGCAGACCCCAGACAGCCATACACCTTTCAGCATGTATTGCTCAAAGATGAGGGCGCTTCCTTTTCTCACGTAACCCAATACCACCATCACACCTTAATTCTCCCTTCATGTCATCAAATGTCTACTCAGTTTTAGAGTTCTAATTAATCTCACCAACATCATTAAAAAAAAAATACCTCATTTCCTTGAAACAGGATCCAAATAAGCTCCCACCCTTCTGGACGAACTCCTACCTGTCTGTTACCCCAAGGGACCTGGTCCACCCCTGTGGGTTCACGTGCCTTTTAAGGCTGATGGTGCTGACCTTGTCCCGCTCTGCAGAACCATTTCTAAAGCTGCCTCATTGGCATCACCACTTAGACATCCAGTTGGAATTTGGGACGCTCACGTCAGAACGCGGCCTGAACTGGAGACAGCACCCCTGTGCAGTTGCTCAGACCGGAAGCGTTAGGGATCATCCTCACACCCATCAGCCTATCCCTAGGGTACCACCTTCAGATTGTGACTCTGACCCTTTCTACATGCACCACTGCCGTTGGCACACACCCTCCACTACCCCCCATCCACACTGGTGATGGCCCCCAGCCAGTCTGCATCCCCCCCACCTGGCCTTCGCAGTCCACATACACACCACACAGAAGCTGTAGCAGCCTGGTCACATGTATACTGCATGATGTTATTTCCCTGTTTCCAGCCTTCCAATAACTTTTTTTTTTAATCAAGTGATCCAGCTTGGTCCAAATAGTTGTGTTTTTTTTAAAGATTTATTTATTTATTCATACAAGCTGGGGTGTAGGCCAGAGGTGTGGGGGTGTTGAGAGGACTCACCAAAGACAGAGTGGGGAGCAGAACAGGCAGATCGACCAAAGTAACTGCTGAGGGGAGCAGCGGGGAGGCAGGAGAGGTCTGCTGCGCCATGTCGGAAGCTCCCTGGCCGGGGATCGATCTTGTACTTCAGTGGCTCTGGATAGCTTCACAGTGCTGCGTTTAACCTGTTGCGCCACCAGGGAGGTGCCCCCCCCCCAATAATTTCTTATTAAGCTGATACGAAATACTAAGTTGTTGCCATGGCCCGCACTGCTGCGTATCATGGGCCTTTTGACTTCATCTCATACCACTCGCATCCTCACTCTCTGAGCTCTGGCCACACTGGACTCCTTACTGTTGCCCCTGCCTCGGGACCTTTGCACCTGCTGTCCTAGAATACTCTCCCCCCAGATAGCTCGGTAGTCATTTCTTCAGTGAGATCTCCTCTGACCCCATACTTAGAGCAGACTCTCTGTACTCTGCTTTGTTTTCCTAGCACTATTACTCCCTGACACTGTATTAGTTATTTGTATGTAGTTTATCCCGATCACCAGAATGTGGGTTTTACAAGGGCAAAGACTTTGTGGAGTTCTGTATAAGAATAATATCTGATCAATATGATAGTTGCTCAGTAAATATTTGTTGAATCAGTTTTCAAGGCTTGAGCTTCCCTTCTCACCACTGCAGAAGTGAGCTTTTGGCAACAGACAGCCCTAGCCCAGCCTGTCACTTGTTCCGCTACTCAAGGCTCTAGACCAAGGTCGGCAACTATTTCTGCTAAGGGTCAAATAGTCACTATTTCTGACTCTGCAGGCCAGACTATGTCACATCACATGTACTCAATTCTGCCATCATAGCACAAAAGCAGCTGGAGAGAATACAAAACAATGGGCTGTGGGCTGTGTTCCAATAAAACTTTATTGATGAAAATAGGAGATGGACCCATTGGCCATAGTTTGCCAGCCCCTGCTCTAGATGCCTCCTAACTGTGAAATTCTCTGCCTTTCCCCCATTTCTGCTTGGACAGAAAGGAAACATTCAGAACTACTTGGCAGAGCAGCAGCATGAATTTCTTCCCAGAAGTGGGAAAGCTCCTCCTTGAGCAGCTGTGCCTTGTGTTAACCAAACAATGCACTTCCTTACTCTCCGGGGAAGGTGCCAGTGTCCTGAGAGATGGAAAGAGGGATAGGCCAGCTTTCTTCTTAAAGAGGCCGTGCTGGCTTTCTCCTCAGCCCATCGTCTAGAAAGCAGAGCTGCAGAACACACTGAGCTCACACTCACTACAGGCTTTTCCGTTCTTGTGACTTAAAAAAGGGCATTGGGTGACTCTGTATTTCTCTTTCTTGAGTTCTCCTACAACATATTAGAAGGGGGTTAAATATAGTATAACACTACGCATATATAACATACATTATTCATTCAGAACTCTTATACCCAGGTTAGATGAAAAGACATGGAATTAAAATTGGGATCTGGGGCCCCCCTGGTGGCATAGAGGTTAAAGTCTCAGCACTATCATGCTATCAGCAGCCACTGCAGCATGAGTTCGATCCCCAGCCAGGGAGCTTCCCACATGGCGCAGCAGACGTCTCTTGTCTCACCCACTGCTCCCCTCAGCAGTGTATTTCAGTAGATCCGCCTGTCCTGCTCCCCACCCTGTCTCTGGTGAATCCTCTCACCCTCCTGCACCTCTGGCCTACACCCCAGTTCTCTTATGCATTAATAAATAAAAATAAATCTTAAAAAAAATAAAATTGGGCTCTGCTGCTCAATAGCTCTGAGACCTCCTTCACGGAGTTGCTGTGATGATTCGGTTAGACCATGTTTGTGGGTGCGTCATCAGCGTCATCCTCATAGCTGCTGATACTTACTGTTTCTGAGGGAAATGCAGTCTCAGCATTCTCAGGACCCTCACAACACCTATGGGAACAGTACTATGACTAAGCCCATTTTACAGATGAGGAAACTGAGTGGAAAGAGGTTAGGTAACTTACGGTCATGCTGTGGGTCAGTCACAGAGCCCACATTCAAATCCAAGTTGTCTGGTCTCAGAATCCACACTCATAACCATTATGCGCTCTCCCAGTGCATACAGTACATGCTTAGGAAACAGAGGCTCTAACTATGGCTGGCGTTAGCTCTGTGAGCAGGAATTGCGTTTAACCAAAGAGTGACTTGGGATGAAGGTGGGTAATTGTGCATCCGGGCTGAATTATATTAATTATGTCCATCCCATTAACTCTGTTGTTCAGAGGCCCTCATCATGTTTGCTTTCCTCCCAGTTCCCCCTCCTCCAGAACCTGCTGATCTTGCATGTGCAGTAAATAGCCACCGGCCGCTGCCTGTCTATGGCGAAGGGCTGACAGTTTGTCTTTACGTCGTGCTTCGCCAGCCAACTCCCAAAGTACGAGCTCAGTCTGTTGAGATGACCCTAGTTCTGTCACTGATTCAGCCTTCTTCCTGCTGCTCTCGAGAACTGTGCTTGCTGGTAGCACTGATTCAGGAGCTCCTGGCCCCGTGAAATAATGGGAACGGTTCACCCACCTGCTGTAAAAGAGTAGTTGGGAGTAGGCGTGGGACCACCTGCTAGTGCCATGGGGAACAGACCTTCATTTTTTTTTTTAAAGATTTATTCATTTATGCATACAAGCTGGGGTACAGGCCAGAGGCGTGGGGCAGCGAGGGGGCTCACCAAAGACAGAGTGGGGAGCAGAACAGGCAGATCGACCGAAGTACACTGCTGAGGGGAGCAGCGGGCGAGGCAGGAGAGGTCTGCCACGCCATGTGGGAATCTCCCTGGCCGGGATTCGAACTGGCATCACCACTGCCGACAGCTCCAAAGCGCAGTGCTCAACCGCTGTGCCACCAGGGAGGCCCTAGACCTTCATTTTTTTTTTTTAAGATTATTTATGCATACAAGAGCTGGGTGTAGGCCAGAGGTGTAGGGGGTGAGAGGACCCACCAGAGACAGAGTGGGGAGCAGAACAGGCAGACTGACTGAAATACACTGCTGAGGGGAGCAGCGGGCAAGTCAGAAGAGGTCTGCTGCACCATGTGGGTCAGCTCCGTGGCCGGGGATCTAAATCGTGCTGCAGTGGCTCTGGATAGCTTCGTAGTGCTGTTACTTAACCCCTTGCGCCACCAGGGAGACCCAGAACCTTCATTCCTGAGAGCCGATGCATCCGTGTCTTTGCACCGGCCCTGGTGTTTAGCCAAGTAGAGTGTCATTAGTTTGACTAAGAATATTCCTAGTAGTCTTGGCCAGAGTTTATTGAGCCCTTGCCACTTACCGGGACCCACGGTCCTGAAAGTAAGCCCTTTGCTTACTTTATAACATCTGATCCCTCAACCAGCACTATTAGAATTTCTGTGGTGATGGGAATGTTCTCCATTTGCACTGCCTAATCCGGTAGCCACTGGCCACCTGTGGTTATTGAAAGCATCAGAGATGTGGCCAGTGTAACTGAAGGGGCTGAATTTTTTATTTTGTTTAAAATAAATTTTATTAACTTAAATTTTAATGGTCACATATATCCAGTGGCTCAGCTCTAGACTCACTTGTGGCTCAGCTTTAACCCACTTTACAGATGAGAAAACATGAGAGCTAGAGGATTAAGTAATTTGCCAAAGGTGCCCAAGTATATAGTAGCAAAGCCAGACGCTGGACGCTGCTTCCTGCCCATGTGACACGCTCCTCGCCACCATGCTGCACTCTTTGTTGGACTTTTAGCAGAAATTGTTTCCTGATTGCACTTTGTTCCCTAACTTATATCATCTACGCAACTCTCCTTGAAATTAATGTACAAGATCTAGCTCAAGAAAACTAGATCCAGACAAAATGGAGTAGAAAAGAACACAAGGGACCATGGAGATGGATCACAGGTGAATTGGTGGTGGGCTACCCAAGGGGAATACAAAATGTAAAAGACATAAATAACAATAAAAATATATATTAAAAAAAAAGAAAACTAGATCCAAAGGATATAAAAGAGCTATATAAATGGGGGGAGGGGGCCCCTTTCTTTCTGGATAGGAAAACTCAGTTTTGCAAAGATTTCATTTCTCCCTCCAACTAATCTCTGGATTTAGTGAAATGCTACTCCAAATCTAATTGAAATGAAATTTGATTCCAAAAGAATATGCCAGAATAATCAAAACAGTTTCATAAAAGAATAGTAGGCGGACGGGGTAGATTTGTTCCGCCCATATCAAAATGATGAATTAAAGTGAAAATGATTAAAGGATACTAGCACAGTAGTAGACAAAATAGTCTAGAAAGGTGGCATTAAATCACAGATCAGTAAAAGATCGTTAATCAGTGTGGGAAATGGATTATCCACCCAGAGAATAATAAAGCTGGATCCTTACCTCATGCTACACATAAAGTAAAGATCTAAACATTTAAAAAGAAACCAAAAAAGGACCTGAGACTATAGGAGGATAAAGTTACTTTAGTGATATTAGACTGGGGAAAATGGGAAACTATGCGGAGAAATCTTGACAGATTTTAAATGAACTACGTAAGAATAACAGTTTCTCATTAGAAGAAAAAAAAATAACCATAAGCAAAATTGAAAGGTCAATCGATACTGAGCAAAAAAAAACAAAAACAAAAACAAGCAGAGTCAAGTCCTAAGGATCAAGAGCTACAGCAGATCAGTAAGAGACAAACAGCCAGGGCCGCCTCAGAGGCATTGTGATCAGAGAAGTACAGTTTCACACAATTAGGGACTCTTTCACCATTTGAACTGGCAAGTTAATTTCAATGACTACATCAGTGTTGCCCAGCGTGATGGGAGTATAAATCAGCCCCACAATTTAGAGGGATAAGTGGCCCAACCCAGTTGTAAATATTCATGTCCCTCGGCCCTGCGCTCCTCTGTCTGTGCTCCTATACTGAAGTCTCCACAGCACCCATGGGTGTTCTGTGTGATTCTAGGTGCGAGATCCAAGAACTGGAGATAACAGCCCATCTAATGGGGCTGGGGTTGAAGTATGGGGTAGCTTATTTTAGAACACACTCTGACTATGGAAAAGCATACAGCGGATCTCTGTAATGACATAGAAATGTATATTTGATACATTGTTGAGTGAAGGGAAAAAGTAAGTTTCAGAATAATCAGCACAGCATAACCCTTTTTCACTTTCATTCTTGTTCTTGAGTATGTGTGCAGGGAGTGCCTGGGGGCGGTTCACACTCGCTGTTGACCACAGGGGACGGGCCAGCGGGAGGTCTTTATACACACTTCCGTTTTGCTTGCCTTGTTAGGATGAGCAAATGTTGTTTTGGGAATCCTTTTTTTAAGGTATCTTTTATTTTTTTGTTTATTTTAAGATTTATTTATTTATGCATACAAACTGGGGTGTAGGCCAGAGGTGTCGGGGGTGAGGGGAGGACGGTGAGAGGATTCACCAGAGACAGAACTGGGAGCAGAACAGGCAGATCGACTGAAATACACTGCTGAGGGGAGCAGCGGGCGAGGCAGGAGAGGTCTGCTGCGCCATGTGGGAAGCTCCCTGGCCAGGGATCGAACTCGAGCTACAGTGGCTCTGGACAGCTTCATAGTGCTGCGCTTAACCTGTTGCGCCACCAGGGAGGCCCTTTTTTTTTTTTAAAGGTATCTTGATCTGAGAAAGGAACCTGGTTCTAGCCATGGCTCCCTCACTTAGCTAAAATCATAGTAAAGGACTCCAGTCTATTGCCTTTAGCTACCTGCCTTATTCAAAAATAAACAAATAAATATGTTACGGCTGGTGTGGACAGACTGACAGTCAAGAAAATGAAAAGCTTATTGCCTTTTTAATCACGGAGCCAGCTCAAGAGAGTCCTTCAGCTCCGACATGGACGGCGCTGATCTCAGGGGCACTCGGGTTTTGAAATTCTTAAAACTTTAACAGCTGGCCCCGCTGCCGTGGGGCTCAGTTCTAAGGCACACAGGACGCTTTCAGCCACGCTGGGAGGGGCTGGAGCCTTTCCTTCTGGGGCTCTGTTTTGACTGTCTCCCGGGAGGGAGGGCAGGCCCGCAGCCCTAAGGTTGCACTGGCCCGCGGCCGCCGGCCTTGCTCTGGGCCCCAGAGAAGAGGCGATCTGAGTGGTGGGGGCTGAATGGCTGGCTTCGGGCCGAGAGCGCGTGCTCTGTGGTGTGGTTGATGTATCTTGCCTGCTGCCGCTGTCCTTGCCGCTGCTTCCAGAAAACACTTCAGAGCACGATTGCCCAGTGCCAGGAACGTAAACCTGAACCTGTGCACAGGGACGAGCGCGCGTCTTTGTGTCTTCTCCCCCCTTCTGGCCACGAGAAGGGCAGAAGTGTGGACGGGAGTGTGGCTAAAATGAAGTCAGAATAACTTTTTACCCGAAGGCCCCCGCCCCTAACTGGTTGCAGAGAACACAGTGTAAGTACCTGGGCTTTCTCAGTGGACTCAGCTGGCAGAGCCACCCTCGCCCTCCTCAGCCTGGGGCCTTGCTCTGCGCTGCAGTTCATCACACGCACTGCCCGAGACTGACAGTCCAGCCTGGGAGCTGTGTCCTTGGTCTCGGGCTGGCCCTGACCCACCCCCGCCTCGTCAGGCTCCTCAGGCACATGCAGTGTCCACGGCCGCTCTGGCACTCAGGAGCGCGCGCAGGCACCATGGAGGGCAGCTCCAAGCAGGGCCGCTGCGGCACAGCCCCAGGGCAGGGGCATGCGCTCTGGGAACTGGGGTTCACCACGTGGCTCGCGCTGGCCGCAGCTGTGCCGCTCAGTGGCCCTGGCTCAAAGCTGGGCGCCATGGGGGACCTGTGCAGGGACCCGCATCCCTCACCAGCACCGGGGGTCATCGTGTCCAGCTCTTGGACATGAGAACCCGGCCCCTGGGGACTGGGCTCTCGGGACGCTGCCTCTGCCCTCCGGAGCTCCAGATCAGGGTGAGCAGCTGGCACGGGCAGTGAGGTGCACTTCCCGCGCATCTCGTGACTGGTTTCCTCAGCGACCGTCTTCATTCCGGAACTGCTGTCCATTTATCCATTTCTAATATGGGGGGGTCTCTTTTCCCTTTCAGTTACAGAGCTACTTTGCCGCCTGCGAGGATGAGACGCCCGCCATCCGGAACCACGACACGGTCCTGCAGCGTCTGTGCGAGCACCTGGACCACGCCCTGCTGTACGGGTAAGGGGCGTGGCTTCCGGGGCGGACTTAGGGCACAGCCCGATGCGTCCGAGCCCACGAGTCCCTCCAGAGAGTCGCCTCTACCCTCGCCTGCCTTTGGTTTCTCCTCTCCCTTGGCGGAGGTTTTTCTCACCCAAGTGGGTGCAGCCTGTCTGTAGTTAGCCAGCAAACATGAAAGGGGGGACGTGATCCTGCGTAGACCGGAGCTCGGTGGGAGGCGCAGTGGCTGCCTGTGGGCCCCGAGGGGATACCACGGCCTGGACTTCACTTGACCCGCGTGAAGATGGGCAGACCAGCTGCCTGCAGCTGCCCAGGGCGGCCCTGCTGAGGTCTTAGCAGCCGCTGTCCCGTTTTCTCAGACTGCAAGACCTCTCATCTGGCTATTGGGTGCTTGTGGTGCATTTCACCCGGAAGGAAGCCATCAAACAGATTGAGGTGCTGCAGCATGTGGCCACCAACCTGGGGCGCAGTGAGTATTGCCAGATCGGCTCTGGAAGACCAGCTCTGCCCTCCCTGTAGGCAGCTCGGGGCTCAGGTGTGGCCTCAACGTCAGCCTGCGGGAGGCCCATGACCTGGGGTTGACCCTGGGGTGTCCAGTGGCAATGGGGTTAAAATGCCAGCACCCTCGGCACGGCCTCTCTTCTCCCTGCACTTGAGTTTTGGAGAGCCTCCCAGCTGGGGTGAAGGGTACCGAGATGTGGAGAACCGGACTCCCCTCGCGGCCCAGCCGAGCCCCAGTCTTGCTTCTCCTCCTGAGCTGGGGTCAGTCTTCGCCTGCAGAGCAGCGCAGAGTCCTGGCATTTTTCGACCCCGCTGGAGTTGGCCGTCTGCCCTCTTTCTGGGAGTTCCTGGCTAGCTACAGGCTAGGGCCTGACTGGGGACGGAGAGTTCAGGGCTCCAACCAGAGAGAAGGCTGGAGTGCTTGGGCCCCTGGCCACTTGTTCTTTCCATTCTGCTCTTGCTGGGCCAGAAAACTGCCACCCCAAGAACTTCCTTCCAGTTACTCCTGCTCTTTGCTTGCAGGCCGGGCCTGGCTGTACCTGGCCCTCAATGAGAATTCCCTGGAGAGCTACCTGCGGCTGTTCCAGGAGAACCAGAATCTGCTTCACAAGTACTACGTCAAGTGAGTGCCTGGTGGTGTCTCACGGGGCCCCAGAGCCCCTCTCGAACCTGTGCCAAAGATTCTTGTCCCGTGTGGTGCCCCCAGAGGCCTGGCATTGCATGCCGGGGACGTGTGGGTGATGAGCAGAGCCGTCGGGGCCTCGCTTGCAGTGGGAGTGATTGCGCACAGGCTCCGCTGAGGCTGTTTAGTGCTCTGCCGCCTCCTCCGCCCAGAATGTTCGACCTTTGCAGGGGTTGCTGCAGGAGCAGAGTATTTATAGCAGCCGCTGAGAGCCAGAGGAGCCTGATGCTGCGGGCCCCTGTCTCCAGAGTCAAGTGCAGTGTGGCTCTAGACCCAGAGGGAGTGTGCCAGGGAAGGGTGGCGAAGCTGCCTCCCGCTGGGTGCCCTCCAGGGAGTGGGGGTGACGCAGGTCAAATTTCAGTGCAGCGGGCTTGTGGGTAAGGGGGGTCACGGCCGGTGACCAGACTCAGGCCGCACCTCCCCTCCCCCGTCTCAGGAACGCCCTGGTCTGCAGCCACGACCACCTGACTCTCTTCCTGACCTTGGTGTCTGGCCTGGAGTTCATTCGATTTGACCTGGATCTGGTGAGACTCCACAGCTCTTGCTCTCTGTGGGGCCGCAGAGGTGGGTGGGTAGGCAGGCGGTTTCATTATCGGGGCCCCTCTGTTGCGTGTGACCCACTTGTTGCCTATTGGTTGAGGTACGGGACGCATTCAGGGTCTGAACCCTTGAGTCGGGCAGGCGGGGCTGATTCTCTCTTAGTCTATGTAAAGCCGGAGCTCCTGGCTCAGGGGAGGCGTTCCCATCTCAGTCCCAACTTGGAGAAGGCCCCACAGCCCGGCGTCTGTCAGTGCTCGAGTCCTGGCCTTCTTGTTTAGGACATGATGCTTTGACAAGGACAAGGCCTCCTGGGTCCTCGGCAGTGTTGTCGGCCCCTGCTGCCCGCCTCCCTCACAGCCAGCCCTGTAGACAGTGGGTGCTGGCCCCAAAGGTGCGGGCGAGGCCGGGGCGCCTCTCAGGTTTGGGCTCATGGAGGTGGCTGAGCTGCCCTGTCATCAGATAACCCCCCTTGGTGCCACCCCCAGCAGCAAAGACTGCAAAAGGAACTTGGCCACTAAAAAGTAGTAGAAGTTGAAGAAGTGAGTGACTCTGATCTAAGGCGGCCGAGGTGGGTCAGAAGGAACAGGGGGCCTGTCGTCGCTGCTGGCCTTGCGTCCAAGGCTGCCAGGGCCACCGCTCTCCACAGGCCTCTTGGCAGCGGCTTATTTCTGGGCCCACTGACCTCCGGGAGGAAACTGGCCTGGGAGGCTGTGGCAGGCAGGGCTGGCGCCAGAGTGTGCAGCCCGAGGGGCCGCCCGGCCTGCCGTGAGCACCCTCTCCTCCGCAGGACGCCCCATATTTAGACTTGGCCCCCTACATGCCCGACTACTACAAACCTCAGTACCTGCTGGACTTCGAGGACCGCCTTCCCAGCTCAGTCCATGGCTCGGACAGCCTGTCGCTCAACTCCTTCAACTCCGTCACCTCCACCAACCTGGAGTGGGACGACAGTGCAATTGCCCCATCTAGCGAGGGTAAGTGCCCGGGGCAGGAAGGCACCAGCGGGGCCTCTCTGGGGCACCTCTGGGGCCCATGGCTTGTGCCCACGGGCGACGTCTTCCTGACCACCTGGCCCAGTGGCTGAAATTTGAAGTTGAACAGGGCCGGCCGTTCCCACATGCCCATGCCCTCGGGCCCCCGTTGTGTCTGAAATACTGATTCTGGGGATGAAAAGACCAAGAGGGATTTATGAATGTGAGACCCTTTGCCCGGGGACGGTTTTCTGCGCGAGGGGCATGAGCAGTGTCACGTAGAGACTCCGAGCGCTGCCCGCTCCGGGGAAGATTGTCCTCCCTGGGTTCTAGGCAGAAAGAAGCCAAGCCCCCCGGGAAGGCGGAGGGGGCCAGAGGGTCTAAGTTCAGGGGACACTCACCACCGTTTCTCACGCGTCTACTCGTGCACTCGCCGCACCCCGCCCGAGGTGACAAGGCACCTGCAGGTCCGCAGGCCGCTTTGTCGTCTCGATCCAACGCTTCCCGGAGCAGCCTGGTTTCTTTGGCTTGATGGAGCTACTGTTTCCCGCCTCGTCCCCTGTGGGAAACCAGCGCTCTTCCTTTCCCTCCCCCCACCTCACCTCAGTCACACGGTCAGCCTCTGGGGCTCCCCCAGATTGCCTCAGCGTTAGCACTTTGACCTTCTTTCTGTATTTCTGCTTATGCCACGGTTCGTGGGTCCCGGGGAGGCCGTTGCTTCCAGACTCGCTGTTAGCCAGGCTACATCCTGTCACCGGAGTGTAGGCCGTGCCTCGGTCTCCTTTGTTTGGCTGGTGGGCCGCCTCTGAGATGTCAGAGGGGTGGGCCCTGATGGAACAGACTGTCCATAGGTGGAGGTGTCCCGTGAGCCCCCCTCTTCTCAGCTGCCAGGCTGGAGGGAAAGAAGGCAAGGATAGAAAGGAGGTTTGGTGCAAGGGAACCCAGCCTTCTCTCCAGAACCAGACCTGGGGTTGGAAAAGATCCCCTGCACCCCAGGTCTTTCTATCTGGCTGGTGGCTCCTGGGCACAAGCTAAGAAGCAGCTGGGTCCTAGTAAGTTCCCCTGAGGTTGTTGGATAAAATACAGAAAGTTCGTTTTTTCTTCTCCCGCGTCTCCTCCCCTGGTGCCCCCAGCCCCTGCCCTTCCACTGCCTGTGTTTCTAATCTTCAGTTTTGTCCCTCATTTTTATAGATTATGATTTTGGAGATGTGTTTCCAGCAGTGCCGTCTGTACCCAGCACAGACTGGGAAGGTGGGACACAATCTGCTGTTACCCTCTTTTCCTGTTTTGCACCGTTTCCATGCCAAGCTTGCTGCATGATCCAGAATCAGCTCATTATTTATAATAATGCCAATGATCACAATAAAGCCAAGTTTGGTGTTCTAACAGATGGAATTCTGCAGTAGGAGAACTTGACCTTTAGCCGAGGCAGACCCCTTCTCCCAGTGCAGGACTCCTGCCTGTACGCAGCAGCACTGTGGAGTCACTGAGTGACTCGTCCCCAAGACCCACAGTCCACCCTCCCTGACTCCGATGCCAGTCAGACACGGGTGTGCAGCGGGAACTGCCAGCTCATGGGCGCTAGTGACCCAGGGAGCAGACTTGCTCTGGAAAGCGACGCCTTTAACACGAGGCTTGTAGCTCTTAGGGAGGATGTGCTCCTGTAGCAGCGCGTGAAGAGACAAAGGCGAGGGCCTGACGCCTTCAGTCTGCTCTTGATGGCTTTCTCTCGGGTATTTTTGAATGAGATTGCAGGAGAGAGCTTGCCCGGGCACAGCTGATACTTCCTACAGGGAGTCTCTTTGAGGTTTTAAGGCAGATTAAAATGAGATCTGTCACCCCAAAAAGCCTGTCCACCAGGCAACAGCCATGCTTTGGGCATTTTTCCCCCCTTAATCCCACTTCAGGAAGCTCTTCCCCCGCAACCCCATTACTCAGCGCATAGGTCCTTCTGAGAAGGTTATGCTTCCTCCTCAAATCTGAGGCTGTAACCAAAACCCCCTTTTCAAAGAACTTATTCCCCCTGGGCGGGGGGGGACCCAGCCGCCAAAGGAGCCGGTGCCCACCTCGAGCCTAGCATGAGGGCCGGCACCTGCCTCCTGCTCTGGAGCTGGCCCTTGTGACTAAAGCCGGGACCTCTGTTTGGTGGGTGGCAGGTGACCACTTCCCAAGTAATGTGAGTGTGAGCTGGCCTCGGTTTGAGGGAAATAAGATACAGCCTTGGGGACAATAAATGGTGTCGCTGGGCCAAGAGAGGAGCGGAAAGGGACCCAGGTTTTAGTTTAGGTGACGACTGGTTTGATCCAGAATTCCATCACAGTCACTGACCTCGTGGTGCCCCTGGAGCACATGCTGGCACTAATCCTCCCCTTGGTGCTAACCACTAACCCTCCGGACCCAGCTCCTCGCTGCCTGCTGCAGTCACTTGACAACCTGGGCCTGACCCGCCTCTGCAGACCTTCCGAGCTCCCTGTGGCCTGAGAACTAACTGCTTGCTGGGGCCAGGCTGGGCCCCAGGCAAGGGGAGGCTTCTCCCAGCAGTGATCTGCTTTCCTGGGTTCCTCCAAAACCCCAGCACTCCCGAGCGCCTGCCGACAGATCATCGGGGAGGCTTTGTCTTCTTAGAGCTGGAAGAAAGCAGGGCTGGGGGCAACTGCAGACTCAGACTGGTGCAGATCCGGGCAGCCTCCCCATGGGAGCTCACTGGTGGAACCGGGGGGTGCCCCACCTCAACGCCCACATCCATTGGCGCGCGCCCTCTCCTCTCGGGGCTCCTCCCACAGTGTCTCCGGGGGCACAGACAGGAGCCTCTCTGAGATAGGGCAGGTTCTCTGCCCCTGAGAACTTAGGCGCTGGGTCCCAGGGCATCAGCGACTGTCTCCTCTTGCTGGTGTTTTCCTGGCGGAGCTGGCAGTTGCTTCTAGCCCCCTCCTTTGTCCTCACGTTGAAAGGAACCACTTTAAAAAATGGATGATGTGCTGCGTTGGCAGACGGCTGCCCACAGTTTCCAAGATCTGCTAAGAAGTGGACAGCAGGGCGGGCCCTTCCGCCTCAGGCCGAGGGTAGAAAGTATGTTTGCCATGTCGTCTCTGGGCAGATAATGGCCAGCAAGATGTGCGCAGGCTGGCAAATGGGGCATGAACACGCCAGCTCCCTTGCCATTAGCCCTCGAAGGTAGCCTGACAGCTGGCCCCAGCTCACTGCTTGGATGGCCCCCATCTGCCACCGGGAAGTCCCTGTGTGCTTCCGTGTTGCTGCCCCTTCCTCTCTGGGTCCTGTGCCGGTGACCTCGGGTGGGTCGGGGAGGGGACCAGCGGTTGAGCCTGCTCCCCTCTGGAAGCGTCTCCCCCCAACCCCCGTGTGAACCTGGCTGGGCATGCGACACAGATTGGGCCACAGGCAAACTGAGGTTTGAATGAAATTGAGCTCCGCACCCCTTCCAGGGGTCGCTGGGAGTGTCCGGGGGGTGACAGGGAGGAGAAGCTGCCGCCACAGGGCCCCTGGCGCATCTGTTGGGGCGGCCACTCAGCCCCTTTCTTCTCCCCTTTGTATCGCATTCTCCGCCTTTCCCCAGGCTTCTCACCCTTTGGGTTCCCTGTCCTCTCGACCTCTGCCCCTGTTCTGCACCCCTCCTTTCCTCTGACCCCTGTTGTTTCTTTTTATCTGCCCCTCCGGGGAACACTTCAGCGGGTTTGGGTATCTGAGCCCTGCTGGTGCCTCGTGGCACTGCCAGGGCTGCTGCGTGCCCTTCTCACACCCCGGCAGGGCTCTGGGGTCCTGCGGGACGTGCCCCCGCTGGCCACGTCACAGTCACCATTCCTGGCGCTACGTCCCAGAGGCCGCCTGCCCCGGACTCTTACCGCAGATTCAGTCTCAATGCTGGGCGCTCCCTGGGGCTCCAGCCGCGTGGGTGATAATGTCCCTCGGCTTGCTGGAGGGCACACATCCCACACCCTGTTGGACTGGGCCTGTCCTCGCCAAACAGCCATCCCGGTCAGATATCCCCTCGAGGAGCTCACCCTCCCTCCTGAGATAAGGCACCCCTGGGGGCCGGGATCCCCAGGGGGTGTCCGACAGGCTGTCCCATTCCCGTCCTGCCAGATGGAGACTTCACGGACACGGTCAGCGGCCCCCGCTCTACAGCCTCAGACCCGACCAGCAGCAAGGCCTCCACCAAGAGCCCCACGCAGCGCCACAACCCCTTCAACGAGGACCAGGCAGAGCCCGTGTCTTCCTCTGACACCACCCCTGTGCACGCCACCTCTCAGGAGACGGGGGTGCCCCAGGCCCCGGACCTGGCAGACGGCTGCTCGGAGCTGGAGGTCATCAGGTCAGCGGAGGCGCCCCAGGGCAGCCGGGCGAGCATCGGGGTCCCGTCCTCCGCTGGGTCAGTTTTCAGTTTGTCCAGGCGGGGCCCTGAGGGCAGGGGAGCGTCTTCCTGGAAACTAAGGCTCCCAGTACCCCGTGGCATTTCTCTGAGTAGGAGGAAACAGGAAGAGGACAGTGGCACAGGCGGGCAGTGCCCGGGGCTTCTGGGCCCTGCCAGGCCGTGGTGCCCTTGGCTGAGCCCCAGGACCCGCGAGTGCCTGTGGCCGGCACTGCGCTCCGAGTGGTTCTTAGACGCTAGCGCGCCGTTTCCGCGGCCACACCAGCTCTAGTTCAGCGTGACTCACTGGGAAAAAAGTGACTTCATTGTGTGGACAGAGACATAGAGGGGGAGCGGGAGGTGAAACTCGTAGGGGCAAGTTGGGAACCTGGCCCAGGGCCTCCTTGCCCCCCGCCCCCGCTCCGGAGGCTCGGCCACACAGGAGAAGCGCCGTGTGGGTGGCAGACCTCCCAGGGGCTGCTGGTCTGAGGGGGGTTGCTCCCCCGTGCCTGGGGTCAGGAGCCCCACTCCCACCCCACTGGGAGTCCTGAGCAGCTTGAGGGGCTCAGCCGCAGGCCCGCCCTGGCCAGCTTGGAACAGGCCCTGGGGGCCAGGAGTCTGAGTCCAGAAAGCTTTGAGTGTGTCTCTGGCTGAATCACCCGGGGTGATACTCAGTGGGCAGTGAGGTCAGCTCAGTGCGCATTCCCTGCGTCTGAGAGGAGGGCTGAGGAGAGGCGCTGTTGGTCTGCCCAGCCAGGGCCTGCTCGGGCGTTGCGCTGGTGCTTCCCTCTGCGCCTCTTCATGCTGGTCCCTGTCTCTGCCAGCAGTGGGGACCCCTCGGGGCTCCCCTTGCGTCCAGAGCAGAGCCTCCACCCCACACATGCCAGGACCACTGAAGCTTGGGCTGTGCCCCCAGAAGACCCACGCCCAGGACCCCTCTCCGAGCTGGCCCGTGCGCTCACATGTTCATCTCTCACTGCCCAGGGTCACCAAGAAGAAGAAGGCCGGCAAGAAGAAGAAGACCAGGTCGGATGAGGAAGCAAGTCCCCTTCACCCACCCTCCACCCAGCAGCCCTGTGCCAGGCAGGGGAACGGCAACAGCCTCGTCAGCAGCCCAGGCCGTGGGCGGGGCTCCCCCGATACTGCCTTGGCGCCCCCCCGGGAGGCGGGCGAGGAGCCCGGCAGCGCTGCGGAGAGCGGCGCGTGTCCCGGGCCCAGCCTGCTCATCCCCGAGATGAAGGACACCTCCATGGAGCGCGTGGGGCAGCCCCTGAGCAAGGTCATCGACCAGCTCAACGGGCAGCTGGACCCCAGCACGTGGCGCTCCCACGGCCAGCCGCCAGATCAGCCCTTTTGGACTGGCTCCTCCGGGGACGCCCCGGAGAAGCCGCCGACCGGCGACTTCAGTGAGGGGCTGCCCGCCCCCATGGCCTTCTACCGCTTTACCGCCGAGAGTCCAAGCGCTGCTGCAGCAGGTGGCGGCCACCATGACGCTGCAGGGCCTGGCCAACCGCCGCATGTTCCTGGTGGCCCTGCGGCTGCTGGCCCAGAAGAGGAGGGAGGAGCAGCAGGAGTGGGGGGACAGGCACCTCGGCCCTTAGAGGACACCCCTGGGGAGGCCCGAGAGCCAGAGATCCAGGAGCCGGAGACCGCGTTGCCCCTGGCCGGCGAGGGGCCTGTGCCTGACCCCCAGCCCGGGGCCCAGGACGCTCTTTGCCCTCTCAAGGGAGACCAGCCCAGCCCCTGTCTGAGCAGTGCTGAGGACTCCGGGGTGGATGAGGGGCAGGGGAGCCCTTCCGAGATGACGCACTCGGCAGAGTTCAGGTGAGCGAGGCTTTCTGTGCAGCAGGCGTTAAGACCCCCTCCGGCCCTTGAAAGGGGGGCGCGGAGCTGCAGTCCTCCAAATAAACGCTCGTGTCCTGCAAAATCTCTTCTGGGCTGGGAGGTGAGAAGGGCTGTGATCCTCCCTCCCTCCCTCACTTTGGCTCCTGGGTGGCTGCAGCCACTACAGTTGTGCTGCCTCTATATGCCTGTTTTATCTCTCGGTGCCTGGATCACCTCTGTACCTGACTCTCCTCTCGGTGCCTGGATCACCTCTCCGTGCCTGTATGTCCTTTCCCACTCCCGGCCTAGCCTGACGCCTTGCCTCCCCGCGCTTGCCCTTCTCACAGAGTGGACAACAATCACTTACTCCTGCTCATGATCCATGTGTTTCGAGAAAACGAAGAACAGCTCTTCAAAGTAAGTTCCAGGAACGTAAGAATGAGCCAGAGCCAGCACGGCGAGGGCGAGGCAGGCTGGGCCACCAGGCCGGTTCCGGAGGGGCGGCAGGCTACCCGGGCGGGCCCGGGCCACAGCCCCTGACCGCTCTGCCTCGGCCCCCAGATGATCCGGATGAGCACGGGGCACATGGAGGGCAACCTGCAGCTGCTGTACGTGCTGCTCACGGACTGCTATGTCTACCTGCTGCGGAAAGGTGCCTGCTGCCCCCCCAGGCCTGGGCGCTGCCCGCCACCCCTCGCCCCCGCCCCCACCCAGGGGTCTCGGCTTCCTGGCTTGTGCTGAGGAAAGCCATCCACGAATGGGTGGCTTGAAGTCCCCAGATGTGAGCCTGGGGCCTCCCCTCAGATAGCCCCATGTTGCGCTCCTACTCCGTGCGTTCGGACCACAGGGCGGGGGCAGTCCTGGCTGAGCGGCGTCAGAGCTTAGAAAGTGGGGCAGAGGAGGGAAAAGAGGCCCTTGGGGTAACAGGCTTTGGGGTCTCCTCTCAGGGGCCACCGAGAAGCCATACCTGGTGGAAGAGGCCGTCTCGTACAATGAACTCGACTATGTGTCAGTGAGTTTGGGCTCCGTGGGTGGGGCCCCCCGCAGAATAACAGAGCCCCGGCCTTGGGCCCTGGGATCAGGCCCAGCTTCTGCCTGTGATGCTGGGCCTAAGAACCAAGCTCGAGACGCCTCTTCATCCACCCTCCTCCCTCACTGTGCCAGGGTCCCAGGCCTCTGGGCTTGGCCTTGTGGTTCCCCAGGGTGTGCGCCCTGCCCCCAGCCAGCCCTCAGTTGGGCCCTGGGCGCCTCTACATGTGAGGGTGTGGTTTCCGGCAGGTGGGCCTCGACCAGCAGACCGTGAGGCTGGTGTGCACCAACCGCAGGAAGCAGTTTCTGCTGGATACAGCCGACTTGACCCTGGCTGAGTGAGTGCCACCTCGGCCTGGATGCCCGCCCTTGGGGTGGAGGCTGGGAAGCAAGGGGGGAAACGTTCGCTCAGGAACCTGCAGTCTGGTGAGAGCAGCGGGCGTGGGTCCTGCCCCACCGACCCTGGTGGGCAACTCTGATGACTTCAGGCCCTGCATGACCTGCAGAGGAGGCGCTGGCAGGAGTCACCCAACGGGAAAGAAAGCGCCGGCCCCCTGCAGCCAGGGGCTCTCGGAGTGCACACACGCACGCATACATGCACGCACGCACGCATACACACATGCACTTCCTCCGTGTGACAGTTACCCGTAATGGGAGAGCTGCCTCCCTCGCTGTCGGGCCAGCCCCTGGGCCTCTGGGAAAGCTCGGGACTTCTCCAGGCCACTGTTTGATGACCGTGGACACTCCTGCACCATCGCCACCCCCTACCCTGCGCTCTGCTCCCAGCCAGGTCCCCCCACCTTTAGTTTTTGTGACCCTTCCAGACCGGACACTTAGGCCTAAGCCCTGTCCAGGGAAGGGGTGACCCCCGTCTTTCTTTTTTCTTTTTCAAAGATTTATTTATGCATGCAAGAGTGTGGGTGTAGGCCAGAGGTGTGGGGGGTGAGAGGATTCACCAGAGACAAAGCGGGGAGCAGAACAGGCAGATCGGCTGAAATACACTGCTGAGGGGAGCAGCGGGTGAGACAGGAGAGGTCTGCTGCGCCTTGTGGGAAACTCCCTGGCCGGGGATCAAACTCCTGCTGCAGTCGCTGCTGATAGCTTCATAGGCTGAGACTTGCGCCGCTCCCTTGCGCCACCAGGGAGGCCTCCCCCTGCCATGTTTCTGATAGCAGACCCCACTCCCTGTGCAGGTTCTTTTTGGCTTCTTTGAAGTCAGCCATGATCAAAGGCTGTCGGGAGCCACCCTACCCCAGCATCCTGACGGACGCCACCATGGAGAAGCTGGCACTGGCCAAATTTGTGGCCCAGGAATCTAGGTGTGAGGTAAGAACCTGGTGAGGAGGGAGGGTTGTCATCTCAGAGGTGCCAGCCCTGGCATTTGGGTCAAAGATGCAAACAGATGTCCCTGGCAGGGGCGCGTCTGCCCTTCCCCCGCCCACCGCCTCCCTACTTGGGGGCGGCCTTGCTCTCTCAGCGGCCACCCCGGTACTCGGCCGCCAGTGAGCCCGGCCCAGACCTCCGCTCTGCCCGCTGCCCGCTCCCCAGGCGACCGCTGTCACTGTGTGCTTCTACGGGCTTGTGCATTGGGAGGACCCCATGGACGAGTCCCTGTGCCCCGTCCCCTGCCACTGCTCACCGCCCGAGGGCACGATCACCAAAGAAGGCATGCTGCACTACAAGGCGGGCACCTCCTACCTGGGCAAGGAACACTGGAAGACCTGCTTCATGGTGCTCAGGTGGGCGCCCCACTTTGCTGGCCTCAGGCCCCCCCCATCCTGTTGGGCCGCCAGGTCCCTAGCAGGGACCTCTCCGAGGCTGGTTGCTGAAGACAGGCCGAGGGGGTGCCTCCCTGCTCCACACGGGCTGTGAGCAGGCACACCTGGGATACCAGACTTCTCTGGAAGCCCACCCCCCACCTCTGGGCAGCAATCCGGGCACGCAGGTGGAGACTGGCCTGGCATGCAGAGGGGCCCACTGCCCTTCTTCCCTCTGCTTCTTCACACCCCCCCTTCCATGGAAGACAGGTCGTGGGGCTCAGGCCCAGCTTGTGGGGACCCCTGGGGTCTGGGCTCTGACCCCTGCTGTGTCATCTCCCTGCAGCAATGGGATCCTCTACCAGTACCCCAACCGCACCGACGTCACCCCCCTGCTCTCAGTGAACATGGGGTGAGTGTCCCAGGGCGATGGGGCACGGGGCAGATGTTGGGACCTGGCCTCACTGCCTGGAGCTGCTAATCCTGGGGTTCACGGCCCCTGCTTCAGCTGGCTCCCCCTCGGACCGGCTCAGCCTGTCCCCTGCCCCAGCTGGCAGCCCTGACTGGCGCCCTGGGCCTGGCGAGCTCGGAGCACCCTCGGCGGCGGGTGGGGAGACTTCCTCCCAGGGAAGCAAACGGGCACCTTGGCTGGAAAGGGTCCAGTTGGGAGGGAGGCCGGCCCGTCCCTGGGAGGCTCCTGGCCTGACGGGGAAATGGACACACACCCTTGAAGAAAACGTCAGGCCCCCAGGAGGGCAATGCGTGAAGGTGCAGGGATTCTAGGCCAGGCCTGAGGGTTCTGAGCCCCAGATCTTCTCACCCCACTCACCCTGCCAGGGTTAGGGACCGTGGTGGTCCTGGACATAACAGTCCACAGAAAAGGGTGGGGCTGCCCGGCAGCTTGAAGGCCCTCCCGAGAGCCAGAGGAGCCCGCACACCTTCTGGGGTCCTCAGACTGGGGGGCAGGCCGGGCTCCCGCCCCACGCCGCCCCTGCCTCCACCCTCCCGTTTCACCCTCCTCCTCTGGCCCAGGGGGGAGCAGTGCGGCGGCTGCCGGAGATCCAACACCACGGATCGGCCCCACGCCTTCCAGGTCATCCTGGCCGACCGGCCCTGCCTGGAGCTGAGCGCCGACAGCGAGGCCGAGATGGCCGACTGGATGCAGCACCTCTGCCAGGCCGTGTCCAAAGGGGTGAGCGCCCCCTGCCTCCGCCATCCACCTGGGGTCCGCCCCATCCCGGACCCCGGGCCCTTCCCCAAAGCCACGGAGCAACCTGTGAGGACCCAGGCAGGGCCTCCCGGGACAGCCCAGGAGCGACCCCTCAGGGCCACCGTTGCGCTTCTCCCCCTTCCCCCAAGGTGGGCAGAGCCCACCTGACCTCGGAGGGAGGGGCCGCAGGGAGCCCCCACAGAGCGCCTGGAGAGCTCCAGCCCCCTCCCTCGGCCGCCCTCAGGTGATCCCCCAAGGGGTGGCCCCCAGCCCCTGCATCCCCTGCTGCCTGGTCATCGCCGAGGACCGCCTCTTCACGTGCCACGAAGACTGTCAGACCAGCTTCTTCCGCTCCCTGGGCACGGCCAGGCTGGCCGACATCAGCGCCGTCTCCACGGAGTCGGGCAAGGAGTACTGCGTCTTGGTGAGCCGGGTGGGGCGCTGGGGCGGGCCCCACGCAGGGCGCTGTCTGCTCACGGGCGGCTCTCCCCAGGAGTTCTCCCAGGACGGCCAGCCGCCCCTCCCTCCCTGGGTCATCTACTTGAGCTGCTCGTCTGAACTGGACAGGTTCCTGTCTGCACTGAACTCTGGGTGGAAAACCATCTACCAGGTACCCCGTGGCCGCTGTTCCCTGGGGAGGGCCGCTGCAGCCAGGACCAGGCCTGCCCAGCGCAGAGCAGCAGTCGGGCCTGGGCACCGAACTGGCCGGGCAGACAGGAACTTTAGGGCCGAAGGGCGATACTGACTCCCACAGTCTGAGGCTAAAGCTGACAGTGGGACTAAGGAAGTGCCCGCCATTCCTCACCTCAGTTCCCATCACAAAGGACAAAGTGCTTGGGGGGGCTGGAGCGTGCCCAGATGCTGAGGCACCGGCTGGCGGGACACCTTCCTCCCCCTCAGAGCTTCGCGCCGGTGTGGGAGCACACGGCAAGCGGGCTGGAGCACACAGCGTGTGCCGGGCTGCTCCGGGGCCCACACGGAGAGAGAGGCTCGGGAGAGTCACCCTGCCCGCTCGAGCGCCTCAGCATAGTTCTGGGGTGCGGCCGCACTGCAGGGATGGGCCTCCATGGCCCCCCAGCTCTCCAGGGGTAGGGGGACCGGTGGTGGTCCTCACAGCCTCTCTGCACCCCACCCAGGTGGACCTCCCCCAGAAGGCCATCCAGGAGGCCTCCAACAAGAAGTTTGAGGATGCCCTGAGCCTCATCCACAGCGCCTGGCAGCGGAGTGACAGCCTGTGCCGCGGCAGAGCCTCCCGGGACCCCTGGTGCTGAGGCAGAGGCGCCGGCGGGGACACTGAGGCTGGCGGGGGCAGGAGAGGAGCCTCGTGGCTGTGTCACCGCGCCGCTCAGGGCTCGGCTTCCACGGGGTCTGCAGCCCGCTCCTGCCCCACAGCAGAGCCACCGGGGGCTGAGGGGCGTGAGACGTCTCCCCCCAGGGGGTCAGGACGGCGCCGCGCCCGGCATCCTGCCCAAAGGCGGTGACTGGCGCGCCGGGGGCGAGGTCTGAGCCCTGTGGGCTCCGCAAGCCACAGCCTCCTCCAGGGGCCGTCACTGCAGTCGCTGCAGCCGTGCGAGTCTGCGCATCAGCAGGAGGGGCGCAGGGGGCGGGGGCCGGAGCGCGAGCACCCAGCGTCCCGCATCAGGGCGTGCGGGGGAGTGGGCGCCGGTCTCGGCGCATGCGCATGCGTCTCGCTAGCTCCACCCCGGCGCTGCTGCGGCGGGGGCGGGCCGGGCGGGCGCTGCATGTCCACAGCCGCTGCCCCGCCTCTCCCTGAGCGCGGCGTGCCCGTGCCCGCAGGCCCCGGGGTGAGACGCCTTTGCTGGGAGCAAGGGGCGCAGAAGCCTGGAGAGGAGCAGGCCCCCCGGCCTGGTGTCCACTCTGGCGCCTCCTGACCGTCCCCTGCTGGCGGGGCCTGGGCCTTGAGAGCTTTGCCGGGGCCCTCTGGGGGAAAGGGTCAGGTCGTCTGGGGGTTGTTTTTTAAATAAAAATAGACGTTATATTGCCGACACTGCCACTGACCCTTTGTGACCGTGGTGGAGGTGGGAGCGCTCCCTGAGGGGCCTGGTCTTTCTTTCATTCCACAATTGTTCTTCCATCAACTGCTCCTGCGCCTCGTGGCACTAGGGGTGCTCAGGTCCTGGGAGTTTCTTGGGCTGAACTTTGCCCTCCTTGCTGTTCCCTGCTGTGGCCAAGAGAAGAGCAGCGCCAGCTCCCGTCGTGGCAGGGCACGCCTGTCTCCCCAGTTCTGGGGGTGAGTGCCAGCCCCTCAGGACAAACCCAGGCAAGTCCACTCTCCCCCAGGCCAGCCAGGCGGGCGTGCCCAGGCCCTCCAGCCGCTCAGTGACTTCTGGGGCCTCACGCCTGGGAGGGAGGGTGCTCGAGGAGGGGGTGTCGTGGCTGCCGAGGTGGGTTCCAGGCAGGGTGGCTCTGCCTCTGCTTCAGTGTGATTTCGGGGCGGCCCTGGCAGGAGAGAGCTGCCCTGGGGGCAGAGGCCAACATGGGCAGCAGGGCCTGGCCCCACCTGAGCAGACTGGCACCTAGCAGTGGTGGCCAGGGGCCCCCTCTCACCAGACACAGGGCCCCTCAGAGCTCAGAAGGGGCCACCCCTGGGGGGAGGCTGGGAGGGGGGCACATCCTTACCTAGTGAGGGAGCAAAGTCAGGATTTCACCGCTTGAGACATGACAGCCCTTATTATTCTGTCTCCTGCCCACCCAGGGGCCCTGAAATCTTGGGGCACAGGAATGGAGAGAAAGGAGCCAAGGCAGGGGGTTCACTGGGTGAAGCACTGTGCTGGGCATGCTCTTCACCCCTCTGATTCAGAGTCTACAAAGACCCTCTGAAGGGGGTGTCGATAGCCCCATTTCACGAGTGGAGAGACTGAGGCCCAGAGAGAGATGACTCCAGGGTCAACAGATGGGGTGGCTGGATTGGAGGACTAAGGCCAGGAAGGGGGCGGCACACAGACTGGCAGGAGCAGAGTGCGCAGGGCACATCTCTGGAGCAGTTGCCCAGGCTGCACTGCAGCTAGCCAGAGGCGGCGGGCGCCTGCCCTCTGCCCCAAGCAGGAGGAAGCGCTGGAGGCAAGAACGGCAGCAGGAGGTACCGGCTGACGGCAGGCCCGGTCCTCACTCTCCCTTGCCCGGGTGACCTTTCCCCCAGATCCCAGGGTCCAGGCCCGCCCTGGCAGCCAAGAGGTGGAAGACAGAGGCTGCTGGGATTGGTCCGGGCCGGTGGGGGCGTGTCCTGGGCTTGACAGCCCCAGAGGGAGCAGGTGAACTCCTGAGACAGACAAGACCAGGGAGAGCCGGGCCGTCGCTGGCCCGTCCTGCCGGAACCCTGACCCTAGACATGGCCCCGGGCCCCCTCAGTCCTCGACCCTTTTGCCCTGGGGGGTGAGGACATTCTAAGCAGCCCCGCCCAGGCCGTGCCATGCCTTTGACCCCGGCACAGCCAGCCCCTGGCTCGGAGTCTGCGGCGGTGGTGGCGCCAGCAGTGGACCTGGTGCTGGGCGCCTCAGCTTGTTGCCTGGCTTGTGTGTTCACCAACCCCCTGGAGGTGGTGAAGACGCGGCTACAGCTGCAGGGGGAGCTGCAGGCCCCGGGCACCTACCCGCAGCCCTACCGGGGCTTTGTGGCCTCCGCGGCCGCCGTGGCCCGTGCGGATGGGCTGTGCGGCCTGCAGAAGGGGCTGGCCGCCGGCCTCCTGTACCAGGGCCTCATGAACAGCGTCCGCTTCTACTGCTACAGCCTGGCGTGCCAGGCTGGCCTCACCCAGCAGCCAGGTGGCACCATGGTCGCGGGCGCTGTGGCTGGGGCCCTGGGGGCCTTCGTGGGGAGCCCTGCTTACCTGGTAAGTGCCTTGTCTCCGACCTCCACCCCCTGGGGCCCAGCTCCCTGGGGGCTCCAGGGGCTCTGGGGGCTCCCCGGCTGGACAGAGCGGGGTGGGGCAGGCTGGGTGGGGCTGCTCCCTAGAAGAGCCCTATCGAGGCCTGGAATCTGCCCCTTGGTCCTGGGCACCAGCCTTGGCTGATCCCGCTCCCTGGGGTCCCTGCCCTGCGGGCCTGAGCCGGGGCGAGGCGGGAGTGCTGACCCAAGCCGGCAGGCCCTGTCTTGCTGTGCGGCCTGCGGGGCTGGGATAAAGGCTTCTGCTGAGCAGGCCCCGCCCCGGAGCTGGCAGCCCTAGGCCGTCGTGTCCTTGCCACAGCTCTTGAGGGGTGAGAGGTGCCCCTGGGAGGTCAAATAATGTGCCCAGGTCACCCCGAGATGCGGACCCAGGCCCAATCCTGAAGCCTCCCCTCAGCCCTCCTCCACCCCCCCCAGCTGAGGGGGGGGCTCACGGAGGTAGGGCAGTCGGGACGCAGGGCGGGAGCCCCCCAATGGGCACTGCTCATCCCAGCCCTCTGTCCCCTCTGCTCTCACAGGTCAAGACGCAGCTGCAGGCCCAGACGGTGGCTGCGATGGCCGTAGGGCACCAGCACCAGCACCGGGTGGGTCAGCCCTCGGTCCCAGGCTGCCTGGGCTGGGGCCTGGGTGGGCTCCAGAGCTGGCGGGGGCTGCCCGCTGACCCCGTGTCCCCCCACAGAGCATCCTGGGCGCCTTGGAGACCATCTGGCGGCGGCAGGGCCTGGCCGGGCTGTGGCGGGGCGCGGGGGGGGCAGTGCCCCGCGTCATGGTCGGCTCAGCCGCCCAGCTGGCCACCTTCGCCTCCGCCAAGGCCTGGGTCCAGGAGCAGCAGGTGAGGCCGGGCAGCCGTGCCTACGCAGACACAGGCGTGCAGAGGCCGCCGCCTCCTTTGTCCCCCTCTTTGGGCCCACACTCTCCCTGGTACCTCCAGCTGGACCCCCACATGAGGAAGTTCCAGGGGGTGATGGGGACCCCTGAAAAAGTGGGGACCCTGGCTGCCCTCACGGGTGACAGCACGGGAAATATAGAGCTTGGGAGGACGGGCTGGGGGATGGCTGGTGGGTGCCCGTTGCTCTGCCCCTCTCTCCCAGCCCCCACGCGCCGGGAAGGGGGTGCGCAGAGGGCAGCGCAGGGCTCACGGCCTGCATGGCACCCGCAGTGGCTCCCAGAGGACAGCTGGCTCGTAGCCCTGGCCGGGGGCATGGTCAGCAGCGTCGCCGTGGTCGCCGTCATGACCCCCTTCGACGTGGTCAGCACCCGGCTGTACAATCAGCCCGTGGACGGCGCTGGCAGGGTAAGCAGGACGGACGGGCGGGGCGATGGGGTGCCCCCGCGGAGCCAGGGACTCGCAGATGTGGCGGGGGCAGCTGCTTGCTGAGCGCCGACGTCCTGGGCGTGTGCTCGGGAAGCCCTTCCGCACCCAGAGTCTGTGCCCCGCTCACAACGCCCCCGCTGTCCCGAGGGGAAACGGGCTCGGCGACTTGCCTGAGGTTGCCCAGCAGGTAGGCAGAGGAGCCTGCGTGGGAATCCAGGCCTGACCGCACAACCTCGTTCCCGAACCATTGGGGAGGTTGGGGCGGGTGAAGACAAAGGTGCCCGCCACACACAGAGCTGGGGATGAAGGGCATCTGTGCCACTAGCCAAGCAGAAACCCCTGGCATAGGCTGTGGCTGCCTGGAAGAAAAGGGTCCTTTTCTATAACTTGCCCACCTTGGGGCGGGGCGTGGGCAGTGGGGTGCCCTTCCCGATGTGCCAGCAGAAGCCCAGACACACCCTGGGGTGCCAGCCCCCCGCCGTGACACCGCCCCGTCTGTGCCCAGGGCCAGCTGTATCGGGGCCTCGCCGACTGCCTGGTGAAGATCTGGCGGCAGGAGGGCCCGCTGGCGCTCTACAAGGGCCTGGGCCCGGCCTACCTGCGCCTGGGCCCCCACACCATCCTCAGCATGCTCTTCTGGGACGAGCTCCGGAGCCTGGCCGGGCGGGGCCCGCGCCAGGACCCCTAGGCACGTCCTGCGCCCACACCCCGACAGCCAGGACTCTGCTGGAGGCCCAGGCCCAGGCTGGGAGGACGGGCCCAGCACTGGCCAGGCCCAGCCCCTGCCACGGGTTCAGGGGACGTGTGGGTACCTCGTCGACCAGGCTCCCGGAGCCGGGCCTCTGCCCTGAGTAACCTCCGGCTCTGTCCTCGAGAGTTTTCTGCCCTCTGCCTTGGCTTACTTCACCCGGGAGCCTGACCCACCATCGGCAGCTGCCCCAGGCCTGGCCCTCCAGCAGCGCTGGAGCCCTGGTGAACCCCCTGCTGACAGGAGGCCAGGCCCAGGAAGGCGCCGGCTTCTACCCAAGCCGCCAGGCTTGCAGAGTCAGAGCCGGGGCTGGAACGCAGCGCAGCCAC
This sequence comes from Scalopus aquaticus, assembly GCA_004024925.1. Taxonomy (NCBI): domain Eukaryota; kingdom Metazoa; phylum Chordata; class Mammalia; order Eulipotyphla; family Talpidae; genus Scalopus; species Scalopus aquaticus. The sequence continues at coordinate 110,568 of PVIJ01000718.1, read as the reverse complement.
CCGGACCTGTGCCCTTGGCAAGGTCACCTCTGCCCAGGCCCCCGCAGCTGCAGCGACCAAGGGGTCACTGTCCTTCGGAGGGGTGGTTGGGGGCGGCAGCTGGGGTGCTCCGTGAGTCAGCCCCTGCCGCATGAGGCCGCTGGGCACGGCTGACAGAGACAGCTGCCCTCTCCAGCGCTGCGGGCGAGATGGCCCCGAGGCCACCGAGGTTTCTCCCGCGACCTCTCTCCTGGGCTTCTTCACGTCCCCGGGGTCGTCCCTCTGCTGTCTGCGTCATATGGGATCGCACCCCCAGTGGCCACGTGTGAACTTCAAAGACCCCCGCTCCAGATGCAACAGCTCCGAGGGGCTGGGGGGCAGCGCTTCAATGTTTGAACTTGCTCAGCCAGTGACCCCTCAGGGGCCGAGCCCCTCAACCGCGTTGCCAGGCAGCTCTCGGAGGCCAGTTGGTTAGATGAGAAGACTCAGCCCCGGGAGGGCGGGACAGGCCGGGAGGAGCAGAGCCGGCTCCTCACTCCCAGGCCTCCGCAGGCTCCCCCAGCCCAGCCACGCCCCCCGCGGGCTGGCTGCCGGGGCCGCCAGAACCACCTTCTCTCCACACTCCGTGTCTGAAGAGCCGCTGCCCAGGGGCACCCCCACGCACACTCCAATAAAGCTCTATTTTGTTTACTTCACTGCCTCCCCTTGCTGACAGTCTCAGTGTCCCCCACCTTTGGCTCCCTCGCTCCTCTGGGAAAGGAGAAACCCAAGGAACCGGTTCAGGCCTGCCACCTAGTGGACAGGGAGGATGGTGCGGCCGCTGGGAGCGGGTCAGCCAGGGATTCCGACCTCAGGCTGTGGGAGCTTGGGCACCCTCCCTCCACGCCCAGACTGAGCGCAGAGCCTTCTTCAGGTTGGGGGGGCACTGCCAGACCCCCTTCCAGAGCTTAGACTGAGACAGAGCCCGACCTCAGGGTGGGGCACAGCAGGTGACCGGGCTGGGGGCCTCAGCAGGGCACGTAGGACAAGTCCGAGGGAAGGCGGGAGAAGCCGGCCCCAGCCCTGGCTGCCAGGTGGGGGGTGCCTGGCCGTGATTGGCTCTCAGTGCCCCTTACCCTGCAGGGGGAAGGGCAAGGCCCTTGGCTCCCTCCCCTGCCCTGGCCCTTTGACCCCTCCCAGCCCCTCCCCTCCTGGACACCTTTGCCCGGTGACGTTAGTCTCGCCCATGGGGACCTGGCTGGAGGCTGGGGCTGGATCCCGGCAGCCATGTTCTCCCTCCCCTCCTGGGTCCCCAGCCCCTCCCTCCAGTGGGGCTCTAGCCTCCTGGACGCCCTCCTGCAAGGTGAGCACCTCCCACCCCCACGCTGCGCCAGCCCCGCCCCCGGGTGCTCTGCCTGAAGGGCGGCCCCACCCCGCACTGGGCTCCCTAACCCTGCCTCAGGCATCCTCCTAATTCTCCCCCTCAGGCCTCATTGGGGCCTGTGGCGTGTCCTTTCTCAGCAGCCTCCTGAAGGTCTACTTCTTCGTGGGCTGTGCCAAGTAAGTGCCCACCACCCCTGCCCAACCTGGACCATGGGCCGTGACCCTGGCCTCTGAGGGGAAGGGGAGGGGAGGAGACCGGCCTCCCCTCAGAGGTGCCCACACCCTCTCTTGCCCCCACAGCAACCCGAGAAGGCGCCTTGAGAAGGAGCGGCTGCGGGCGCAGTGGGCCTCCCTGGAGACGGCGCACCTGGCGGGGCTGGCCCTGCTCCTGACCGCGACGGGGGCGCGGGTGGCTGCCCTGGTGGCGCTCGAGTTCTCCCTCAGGGCTGTGTCCACGCTGCTCTCCCTGAGCAAGGTGAGCGGCGCGTGTCTGGCCAAGGTCCTGCTTCCACCCAGCGGGGAGCCGGGCCCTCTCCCGTAAGAGGCGAGGAGGCGGTGCAGGCCGCTTCGTGGGCTCCGATGGCCAAAGCCAAGTGTCCGCTCTGAGTGGAGACCCAAGAAGATGCTCGAAACAGCTCTGGGGTCCGAGCCTCCAGGTGCCATCACCTGCACCGTCTCAGCCTCACGACCCTGGGGTGGGGGTCACGCTAGGACCCGCAGGTGGGACGAGAGAGGGTGGAGTTGGGCTCTGGGCCCCCCCCAAGCAGATGGGTCTCAGGTCACCATGAAGCCTTGAACGATGAAGGCGACCCCTTTGGGGAAGGAGCCCCAAGTTTCCTGCAGGCTCCAGCCCCCGTAGACCAGAGCTCCCACCACCTGACAGTCCTCTTGGTTCCCTGTGGGGGCGGCCTGCACCCCCTCACCGCGCCCCCTCTGCCGCCTTCCCCCCAGGGCTCGCGGGGCACCGAGAGGCTGCAGCTGGCCCTGCTGTGCCAGTTCTCGCTGGGCTGCGGGCTGACCTGCGGCCTAAGCTTCCTGCAGGAGGGCGCCCCTCACAGCACCCTCAACCTGCTGCTGGGGCTCCTGCTGGCCGCGCTGCTCAGCACCTGCGCCCGGCGTCTGCGCAGCCACGTCTGCCGCCTCTACGAGCTGCACAGCAGCCAGCAGTACTGCGGGGTCTGCCTGGGCCTGCTGGCCGGCAGCGACCGCCTGCCCCAGCTGCTGGGCCGCGCCCTGGCTGTGGCCTTCGTCGTGGGTGACCTGGCGGCGGTGGCCCTCATCAACCAGGACTTCCTGACCACCTCGGAGGCCGTGCGCTTCTGGACGCCGCTCACCATCTGCTACACCTTGCTGGTCATCTACATGCAGGGTGAGGGCCGCGCGCGGTGCGGCGGGTAGCTCAGCCCTGGCCGTCACACCCGCTGTGAGCTCTGCCAGGCCCCACAGCCCCCCTGGAGCTGGAGCGCCCCAAGCTCCACGCACTGTCTAGTGGCAAGGTCACAGGCGGGCGGCGTGGAGAAGGCGCGGTGTGAGCTAGGAGCCCCAAAGAGAGCCCTGCACTGGGCCTTGAAGGAACTGAGAGGTAGCCCTGACAGAGGTGAGGAGGGAAAGAAGATCCCAAAAGGAAACCAAGAATGCCAAGGCCCAGAGGTGAGAGAGCGCATGACAGTGTCAAACAGCTGGCAGAGTTGAGTGTCGTGGCCCCCAGGGGCTTAGGACGGGGCTCAGAAGGGCCTTTGTCAGCCAGGCGGGGCAGTGAGAGGCTAATGCAGGGTTTGGGGGGGGAGCGTGACGGGGTCTGCTCTGGTCTGCAGGAAGAGCCGCCTCCCATGGCTGCAGGGTGGGACTGGGTAGAGGAGGCAGGGTGAGGAAGGGGAGTCAGGCCAAGAGCAGGTGCAAAGGCCCTGAGGTGGAAATGCGCTGGGCTGTGCTAGAGGAACAGGAAATCCAAGGTGTCTGGGGAGGACTGGGGCCGGGGCTGAGTCAGAGAGGGGATGAGGTCAGAGCTCAGGTGATACCAGGCAGGACCGGGGAAGGCCAGGCAAAGCGCTTGGAGTCTGCTCCAGGCGCAGCGGCGAGGCCCGGAGATCGTAGGCAGAGAAATGGTTGCGCCTTGTTGCTGTGTTCAGAAGGTCACTCGCTGCCGAGCAGACACTGAGTGCCAGGGTCACAGAGGCCGGGAGCCCAGTGAGGAGGTGGCCGCGAGATGCCCAGGCTCAGGGGCCCTTGTCTGGCCCGGGGCTCAGTGGGCAAGGCGGGAGTGCGCAGCTGGGAATCCACACCGTGAAGGGCTGCGGGCTGCGGGTGCCGCAACGGCAAAGGCGGAAGTGCAGGAAGTCAAGGTAGCCGTGAGGCAGCAGTGCAGGGTCCTGAAGTGGAGGATGGAGGCGCAGGCTCTCGCTGGGAGGGCCGGTGGGGGCCTGGGTGTGGTGGGGGGGTGCTGACAGGCCCCCGCTCTTCACAGAGGAGCAGCGACTGCACCCCGGGCTGCAGGGGCAGGTCCAGACAGTGCTGGTGCGTATGGGCGGCCTCTTCGTGCTGCTGCTGACCGTGGGCAGCTGGCTGGACCTGCTGGGCGTCTTTGTCTCCCTCCTGGGCGAGCTCTGGTGCCTGGTGAGCGTCCGCACCCTGATTGACCTCTGCCAGATGCAGGTGGGTACCCCCTCCCTGTGGTCCCCCAGACGCTGCAGCCCTGTCCCAGACAACCCTGGGAGCTCCACAGGCCGGTTTAAGAAGAGCTGGGTTAACCTCTCTGGTGGGGGGCGTAGCGGGAGCTGGAGTGCCCTCTCCCAACTTTGTCCCCATACTCCTAGGGTCTCTAGGAGTGGGGAGGTTGAGCGGCACCCCCATCCCATCCATACTACACTCGATCCTGTGCCCCAGAAGCCTCAAGTGGGAGTAAGGTCTCAGATAATGGGAGGCCGGAGACCCCTTCCCGCAGCGCAGGGGATCGAGTGGTGTTCATCCTTCCTTCCTGCCTTCCCCCAGGATTTCCCATTCCAGAGGCCTGCAGTGTCCGTCTCAAGCCAGCCCCAGCCCTCAGCTCCCGCCCAGCCCCAGCCCCCCGCACCTGCCAAGGCCCAGAAAGCAGCCCCCTCCTGACCTGCCTGCCAAGGACTCGACATCTGTCTCAGGCCACCCGGCCTCACTTGGAGGACTTAACTCCAGGACACTGCCTGAAAATGGAGCTGAGGGCTGACCCCCACCTGCTGGGGGGCCCCCAGGCAGGGTGAGGGCACCTAAAGGCTGCTGGGAGACCTCTCTTTTCCTCAGGGCAGGCAATGGCCAGAGACCCTCGGCCTGCCTCGCTGGGAGGGCTGAGGGAATGGGGGGAGCTACAGCCTCGAGGGGCTTCCCCTTCCGCAGCCTCCCTTGCCCTCTCCATGAACAATAAAAACCATCTGCGACCTGTGCCTAGAGTCGTGAACTCACAGAGGGGAGAGGCTTTCTCTGAGGTCACACAGCCCCTGCGGTGTGGGTGAGTGGGGGCATGTGTAAGGGGCTGGGCTCCTGGGGGATAGAAAGGGGGTCCCTGCAGAGACTGAGGAGGTGACAGGCCGGGGCTGGGCAGCGGTGCAGTGCCCTTCGCAGTCTTGGGCGGATGGTGCCCGTGCCCGAGGCTGAGAAACAGCTGGAGGGGCTCGGCAGGGCTCCTGGGCCCCCAGCCCCTGACTGTGGGAATCTCGCCTGTCTTAGCCCCATTCGGCCTGTGCCCCCCGCAGGACCCGTGACGGAGGCTGCAGACTCCAGCGCAGTCTGGGTGCCAGCTCTGCTGCGGCCGTGTGCCCTCCATAGGCTGCTGCTCCCTGAACCTGTCAGAACAGCTATCGTGTGCTGGGTGATGGCCATGCCCTGGGCACTGTGCTGGGCATTTTCATTGTTTCACTTTGACGTTAGTCTGGCCTCCACTCCCCTCAAGAGGTAGGTAATAGTATCTCATTTTGTAGATTCCGAAACTGAGGTTCAGAGAGGTTAATAGCTTGCTCAAGGGCACACAGCCTGTTCGAAGCAAAGGCAGGATTTGCATCCGGGTGGCCCGACTCCCAGAGTTCAAGTGCTTTGCATGCTCCCCGCGACCCTCTTGTTGAGGCGCTGGGTGCGGGCAACCATGGCGGTGGCATGACAAACACGCAGGCCCCTGGCTGTGGGCCTAGAATGGGGTGTCAGGCACCCTTGGGCAGGGCAGCTGGAGGCCCCAGCTGTGTTCCTCTGGCCTGGGCAGCCGGCCCGCAGGACAGTTTGGTTCCATGGGGACTGAGGACCCCAGTTTGGGGACCCTTCCCCAGAAGGGCCCCATAGAGCAAAGGGGGCTTCCAAGGGTGCGTGAAGGCCAAGTTGTCCTGCAGCGGCAGCTGAGGTGGGGCCTGGAGAAGGGACTGGGAGCATTCTCTGCTCTGACAGGTCCCCCCCTCAGCAAAGGCCACCACGGTCACGCAGGCCGCTGCTTCGGCGCAGGCCACGGCTCCAGAGGACACCCTGGGCCACGATGCAGGGGCAGCTGAGCCAAGGCTGAGCGGGTGGTTTTAACTCAGTCCTTGAGGAATGGCCACCTAGTGGACAATTCGACCTGACCTCTGGTCTCTGACCCCGAAGAGGGGCCTGCTCGCCCTGGGGCTGAGGTGGGGGAAGAGCCTGTGGGGGCCTTTGTCCCTGTCAGGGCCCGGACCCTCCACCTGGAGCCTGCGCCTGTGCCCGGGCAGGAAGCGTGCCCTGTCTGGGAGGAAGCCGCTCGGTCAGGTGGGCACAGGGCCAGCCCCCTCAGACCCAGACTGGGTATCGGCGGGTTCCAGCCCAGCCCGATGTTTTTGCTGGAACGTGCTGCAGTCTCCCGGCGCCCCGCTTCTTGGGCCTGGGGAGGGGACTGGGCTCACTGGCCCTTTCCTTTTTATGGGCACTGGGACCGTTCTGCAAACAACAATTGGGCCACGTGGGCTGGAATGGGATTCCTTTCTTATCTATCAACTTATTTTTGTGGAAAGCTGACGAGGGAATAAAAATGAGATCACTCTAACTGAGGCAACGAGCAGATTTCCACGCCAGACAAAGAAACAGGCCTGAGCGCGGCGGGCAGAGGAAGTGGGCCGGTGGGTCGGGGCAGGTCACGAAGCTGGGACTTGTTCTCCCACAGATGCCATGAAAGCCGGAACCCCCAGCCCTTCCCAAGGGGTGGGAACCAGAGACTCAGCCCCCTCCTGGAGGGGATGGTGACTGGTGGGGTGGCTGGAATTGGGGTGAGCTCCCCCATGCTCAGCCCTCACTCCAGCTTTTCTGGGTGCCCTGCCTTTCTCCCCCTCTTCAGCAGTCGTCACTGAAAGTCCATGGGGCCAGATTGGGCTGGGCAGGGCGAAAGTCAGTGGCAACTAGTCTGTCATGAAAAACAAAGCTGGGGGGGGCCTCAGCGCTGGGGGTTAAGTCTCAGCGCTGTCACCGCTGTGGCCTGAGTTTGATCCTGGCCACAGACTGGCCCAAACTGGTTGGATTCTGGGCTCCTTCTGAAGCGCTGATAGATTTCCTGATCAATTAGATGTAGGCTGGAGAGAGAGAAGGGGTTGGGGGGGGGCAGTACAGAGGTTCCTAGATTTTTGGCCTGAACAGCTGTGTGAATGAGAAATGGAGGGGTCTTAGGGGCAGAGCAGGGTCACCCCACACTGGTGCTCTCAGCCTTATAGAAGGTCTGGTGCTGTGAGGTACCTGTGATGTTATCTGGGGTTCAGGGTCCTCACTGAGGAAGAGCTGTTGAACCCGAATCCTGAAGGTTGAGGAGGAGTCCGGGGCCAAGTGAGGAGCTATGCCAGGCAGGCCGTAGGCTCTTAAGGCCGGAGGGGAGGCCAGCCTGGCTGCAGCAGAGGGGAGAAAGGCGCGGTGGTGAGCCATGCTGTCTCAGGGCGGCCTCAGCGCTGCAGGGGCCACAGAAGCCAGTCTCCGGCCTGTGTGGCGAATGCTGCTTCAGAGACATCTGGCTGCGCTGTGGAGAATGGACTGTAAGGAGAAAGAGCAGGGAAAACCCAATTTTAAGGGCCCCGTTTAGGAAACATTTATTTAGGATGAGAAAGGAAAGCACAACAAACAAATTGCTGGGGCCGGGAGATTTGGGTTCATTCTTGAGCTGGCCCTCTGGCAGTTTGCCAAGGAAGCTCAATGGGAAATGTTTCCTGAGTAGAGCCGGGCAGTGCTTCCCTCCTAGACACTCTGTAGCTCCCAGCAGCCCCAGCCCTCACCTGCCGTGCGGGGTACAGGCCTCACCTTATGTTTCATTAACTTCCCAGGAAGCCCACCACCAGCTGAGCTCTCTCAGGAGAGAGATGGAGGGGAGAGAGATCTCTGGGGAGGTCTAGGCCGCGTTATGCTGTAGTAAACAGGGTCTCAGGGGCTGGGGGTGCTTAGCAAATCAGCACAGTCTCCAGAGGAGGGAGTGCAAAGCAGGGAGTGGGGCCAAGGAGGGGGCTTGAGGTTCAGCTGGCTGAGAGGGCCCCTCCATGAGCCAGGCCTGAGAGGTGTGGGGTGTTAGGTAGATGCTGCTAGGAGTGACGGTCCCAGTGGGGGTGGGGCTCCAGGAGGGGCGGGCCTGTGAGGAAACAGCTTGGGGCAGGCTCCCCCAGGGACCTGGGGCCCTCCAGACTGAGGGACAGCAGCTTCCTCCTCTCTGTCCTCAGAAGGGCCTCTGACCTGCAAGGCCGTCAAGGACACCCCCCTGCCCTCACCTCCCCGCTGCCAGCCTGCTGAGCCTCAAGTTTCCTCTGTGGTCCCTCTCACACTTGCCGCTGAACTTCTAAGCAGATGACCTGGTCGTGGGAGCCTGCAGCCTGGCCACAGGCCACTCAGGCCCCTGGGCCAGCAGGGATTAAGGGTACTGTTGCCACAGCCACCTCTGGGGGACAACCTGGGGAGGCACCACAGGGCTGTACACAGCTCAGATGGTTTCCCTTTGGTTTCGAACATTTCCCTACAAACCTGGTTTGTTCAGTAAAGGGGCCTGGAGCAAGACTCCCTGGGTTTGAATGAAGCTTAAGGGATAGGACCTTCCGGCAGTCACTCTTGTGCCTCGGTTTCCTCACTTGCTGAGAGGACTAGACAAGATGATGGCAGTAGGCTACTTAGCCCAGAGCTGACCAGGCCTATGATGCTGCCCACCAAGAAGGGAGACTTCTGGGCCTCTCTGGTGGCACAGGGATTAAGTCTCAGCCTATGAAGCTGTCTGCAGCCACTGCAGCACGAGTTCGATCCCCAGCCAGGGAGCTTCCCACGTGGCACAGCAGACCGCTGTCTCCCTGCTGCTCCCCTCAGCAGTGTGCTTCAGTAGATCCGCCTGTTCTGCTCCCCACTCTGTCTTTGATGAGTCCTCTTACTGTCCCCGCCACACCTCTGGCCTACACCCCAGCTCTTGTATGCATAAATAAATAAATCTTTTAAAAAAAAAGAACAAAGATCAGAACGGACAAGGTCTGGGCTGCCAGGCAGTAGTGGCGCCGGCAGCAGCATTACACGTTGATGTCCTCGCGTCCCTGTAAGTCCCATGGGGACACAGACTGACTACGTCTGACTTGATGGGCTCCTATGGGCTCCACGGCTCATGCCTAGCACACAGTAGGTGCCAACCAGTGTCTGTTGGACCAGTGCCACCCAGGTGGGCAGTAGATGCCATGCTCTCCAGCAGGCTGGACAGCAGCGAAGGTCCCCACTGGCCTGGGACCACGCCCAAGCTTCTCTCCCACACCTCTGCCACTCAGGTCTCATCGGCCATAACTCTCATAGAAGACTGAGCCTCTTTGCTCACCTTCTTGGCAGAAAGCTGGCCCGAGGCCGGTCTGAGGCTGACCATGCTGGAGGAGGTGCGCCAGGCCGCTGAGCTGGCAGACAAAGGGCGTGTGTTCTCACCGGTGCACTTCCTGGGTTTCCATTGCAGGAAGTTTGGCACCTGCTGAGGTGACACCGACACCTGGCTGGTGCAGGAGACCCTTGGCCGGGCCGCTGTCCTCTACCCAGAGCAGCAGCGGAGGTGGCACAGGTGGTCAGGGGTGTGGACGCAGGTGAGTGGTGACGGGGGTTCCCCAAGTTCCTCTTAACCCCCTCCTTCCAGCCAGCCTTAGCTCAGAGCGCATGTGCAAGGCCTGGGGCCTAGACAGTGTCAGTGGGGCTGCCAAGGTCCCAAAGTGATGACCTGGTGTCTCATGGTCCATCCGGGGTGCAATGAGGTGGCCTGGGGATATCATGGAGGGGAGGAATGGCGACTTTGTTTTTGTCTGTTTTAAGTAAGCATCTGTCACAAAGCATTTGAAAAAGACCAAGGGCACCTTCCTCCTCAGGTCCTTCATGTTTCTGGTCCCTCCTTCCTCCGGGGAGGGCAGCCTAGCCAGCAGGAAGGAGTCTGCCTCAGGGCTCACACAGCCCTAAGTTCTAGTCTCCCCCTGCACAGCGAGCTGTCAAGAATCTTGTCCCCTGTCTTGGCATCTGGGAGGTGGCATTCCCACCGGCTCCTGGGACCAGCAGGGCATCTCTTGGTCTGGGTTTGAATCCAGCTCTGCCCCTTGCCCCTTGTGTGACTTGAACTTCTTGGGGCCTCAGCTGCTTGTCCGTGAAGCCAGAATAATCAGCCCCGGCTCCCTGGGGATTAAACGGAAAGGAGGTCTTGGGCTGGGACCCCCCCCATGGGAAGCCCCTAGAAATGGCAGCTGCTGTTTTGACTGATGTAGTTATTGCCAAGTGACTCTGGGGACCAAATGAAAAAAGGGGTGACAGAGTGGGTGAGGGAAGCTGCGGGAGGAGCAGGAGCAGGAGGGCATGGGGGAGTCCAGGCAGCCCCCTCTCAACCCCCAGGAGCGTGAGCCCCGCAGGAGCAGCCCCACCCTGGCCAGGGCAACTGTAGTTTGGGGCCCAAAGGGAGAGCAGGACCCTCCCCGGCTCCCCACAGTGCTGGGTCCAGGCCTCGCCTCTGTGGCTTTAATCAAGAGAACAATCTGTCTGCTTCTGAATCAGACTCAGATTGCTTTGCCCAGCAACATTCTGGAGGCCTCCGGGGACTCAGGCGGCCCATCCCGGCTCCATCTCCTGCCCCAGGAGAAGCCTCTTCTTTCCCCTCCCCCTCCGGCTTGGGGTGGGGGTGGGGTCTGAGGTGACGCTGGGAAGGGGTCACGGACAGGGCCCCAGACAGGCACCCGACTGCGACTGGGGGCCGGGTCCTGCCCACCAGGCTGGCTGGGTCTGTCTCCAGGCCCCGGGGAGCCGCCTGCAGAGGCTTGGGGGTCCAGAACAGAAAGCCCCAGCGACCTGCTCCCCTGGGGCCCCCGTGCTCCTGGCAGCAGGCTGACCCCCATTTTACAGAGGAAGAAACTGAGGCTGGGGATGGCTCAGTACCCAGGGTGACAGGGTGAGTCTGATCCCGGCATGGAGGTCTGCCTGGCTTAGGCCTAGAGGCTCCCAGGCCAACTCGGGAGCAGCCCCTCCTCGCCTCGACAGGGCAGGGGCCACCAGGTGACCTAGGGCTGGGGAGGGTGACAGCCACTCAGGGTGCACCAAGGGCAGGAGGGTGGGCAGCGCCGCGGCCTCCCCGCTCCTGGCCGGCCGAGGGGAAGGAGGAGTGGTCGCGGGAACAAAGGGAGGGGGAGGGGGCGGCGCGGGCGCGGCCGGGCAGGTGGGGGGGCAGGTAGGGGCGGCTTCCGCCCGCGGGAATCCCGGCCCCCTCCCCCCAGCGTCACCTTTTATGGTCAGGCGGCGGGCGGCGGGGCGGAGGGAGCCGAGGGGCGGGGAGGGCGGAGGGGCGGGAGGCGCCGCGCTGCTCGGCTCCGCTCGCTCTGCGGTGGGACCAGAGCCGCGGGGGCGCGGGCGACCAGGTAAGCGGGCCTGGGGGCGGGGAGGGCCCGGATCTCCGTCCCGCGCCCGGCTACGCCCGGCTGACAGCGCGGGCAGCCCTTGGCTGCAGCCCACCCCGCCCCCCAGCCGGGACCCCAACCCGCGCACTCCTGGAGGGGGCCTGCGGGGAAGGGGGTCCTGTCCTTCGGCCACAGCCCCTCGATCTCTGTCCCCGGAGCAGGGCAGGACAGGTCTGGGGTACGGCTCGTGGCCCTGCCCGGGAGCAGGACGCCAGGGCAAAGGGTGGGCAGGGCTCCCGCACAAAGAGGAGAGCGTCCCGCACATGGATCGAATTAAAGCCCCCGAAGCGCCCCACAGTGACCCGGCCGGCAGCCTGCAGAAGGGCGCGGGGGTTTCTGGAGCTCCGGGGCCTTTTTACCCGGCCTGGGTCGGGCAAGGGGAAGGAGGGTCCCGGTGCTACTCCTGAAATCCCCGAGGGGACTGGGAAGGGAAGAACTGAGGGTCCCCGAGGTGTGCCCTGGGACTTCTGAGGACCCGGGCTGGGCAGCACCCAGACGCCTGCTCTCCACGAGGATGGCCCCTAAGTCTTGGTCCTCCGCAGCCGTCAGCAGTTGGCCTCCTGGTGCCTTCCAACGCCGGACCTTGAGTGCCCCTTAGGGGCTCAGCCAGCCTTCAGGACTGACCATTATTCTCCCTTTGTGACAAAACTGAAGCCCAGGCAGGTTCAGGGACCTGCTTAGGGTCACCCCCCAGGAAAGAGGTGGAGCCGGGGTGACCGGCTCCTGTGCTTCCTTCCCCTTCGCCAGGGTAAGAGAGCGGGAGCCTCTAAGACTGCTAGGTGGGGGCGAGGTGTAGTCCCACCCCACCTCCAGCGAAGTTCAATGTTGAACCCAAGTAAAGAACAAGAGGCAGTTCCAAGTTGCTGCTGTTTTTGGAGAGGGCTGGAAAGAATAGGAAGGGGACAGCGGACGGGGACACGCGCGCGCCGGTGGCCCTCCCGCTCTGCCTCGTCCCCTGCCCCAGACGCTGCCCAGCCGTGCTGGGTGGGAGGCTGGAGCTCGGCCTCCTTCCTTCCTCTTGACAGGAAATGACTTTCCTTCCCTTTGTTCCCACTTTCTCTGCTTACCCAACTGGATCTCAGATCGCCCCGGGGGGGTGGGGGGGGAGGAGGAAGGATGGGGGCGGAGGGTCCCGGGCTCAGTCGGCCCGGGAGGCTGTTCCGCCGGGAACTTTCTCACACATACCCGGCTCCAGGTGACCTGCAGGCCCGCGGGGCCAGAGGGAAGCCCGGGCTCCCTTTCCCGCCCCGGCCTGGCGCCCCGGCAGGAACCGCTGGGAGGGGTGGCTGGGGGGCGGGGCGGGGAGGTTGCCCAGCTGTGAACATCTGGCCTCTGCGCTGCTTCTTGGGCCTTAGACATTTACTGAGAAACCGGAGGATCTAACTTCCCGGAGGGTAGGTCGGGGTCACAGCCGGGTGGGGTGGGGGTGGGAGCAGGCTGGGGGCGCTGTGGGGGGGAGAGGGGGCAGCCACCAGCTGTCTGGGCTGAGCACAGGGTAATTGGTCCAGATTAGAATATTCTGGGAGAGAACAGACCTGTGGATTTGGGCCCCCCCAGGGCCATGCAGGGAGGAAAGTGTGGTCTCAGGTTGAAGGATACACCTGGACTGCCAGGTCAGAGGGGCCCATGTCTGCCCGGGATGGCCTGGAAAAATCGCTCCACACTCTCGGGGCTTCCCATGGCCAAGCCGGGGCCTCAACAGGCTGTGCCTGAGCTGGAGCATTTGAGCAGAAAGCAGAGCTTTTACCAGCCCCCGCCAGGCGTGGTTGTGTTGTCCTTTCTCATGTTTAAGGTGCAGAGGCACTCTGAAAATCACTTACAGAAACAGATTCTTAAACTTGTAACAACGTGGGCCTCCCCGGTGGTGCAGCAATTAGGCGCTGCGCTGTGGAGCTGTCGGCCAGGGAGAATCCCACATGGTGCGGCAGACCTCTCCTGCCTCGCTCGCTGCTCCCCTCAGCAGTGTATTTCTGATCTGCCTGTTCTGCTCCCCGCTCTGTCTCTGGTGAACCCTCTCGCCGCCCCACGCCTCTGGCCTGTACCCCAGCTTGTATGCATAAATAAAAAATAAATCTTTTAAAAAAAATTGTAACAACGTATACAATCTAAACGAATGACAGCCCATAGAAGCCCGTTTATTCCCAGGCCAGAGCAAGACAGACTTAACTGAACTTTGCAGAGTACCTTCATCGCCTGCTTACTTGCAGGAGCTGTGTGATGGGAGAGAGCTGTGTCTGGTGAACCACACATGACCCGTGTTAGGGGAACGCACAAGCGTAGGTTGTCCTTTTGCTTTTATTCTCCATCAGTCACCAAGAAAGCCCGCCGTGCCAGGGCACTTGGACATCTGGAGGGACGGCTGGGAGCTCCAATCCACCCTGAGGGCCTTTTGGGGCTCTTCTCCACCCCCACCAACCCCACTTCTTTTTTTTTTTTAAAGATTTATTTTTTATTTATATATATAAGCTGGGGTACAGGCCAGAGATGTGGGGCGGCGAGAAGGTTCACCAGAGACAGAGCGGGGAGCAGAACAGGCAGATCAGAAACACACTGCTGAGGGGAGCAGCGGGCGAGGCAGGAGAGGTCTGCCGCACCATGTGGGATTCTCCCCGGCCGGGCGTCGAACTCGCGTCACCGCTGCCGACAGCTCCACAGCGCAGCGCTCAACCGCTGCGCCACCGGGGAGGCCCGCCAACCCCACTTCTTGATGTTCACTCACTAGGTCCCTGTTTACTCGCCACAAACCTGTGTGCTGGGCTTTCGGGTCATGTCGGGGTGGCCTAGCAGGGGCCTAAAGTTTTAAAAGGGCGTGTTTCACCTCTGCAGGCCCTGGGCGACCTGGGGAGACTACTGAGCTGAGCGTGGTCTACGTGCCCTGGGGCGCTGCCTGATGTCTGGGTGCCACCCTGTCCCAACCCATGCTTTGAGGCTGACACTGTGAGCTAGACTTGGCTCCCAGATGGCAGATTCAGCTGAAGGCACATGAGGTCGCTGGGGGGAGTGCGGGGGCCGACCTGGTGGTAGTGAGCCAGCGTGTCTGGCGATGGGCTGTCATCGCCTGGTGGAAGCAGACAGTGGTTCCCGGAGAGGGTCAGGAATCAGGGGAGACTTCCTGGAGGAGGCATTGATATAGCTGGAGAGGAAAAGCAGGTGGTGGAATCATTCCAAGAGAGTCAAAAATGGTGAGGTCAGGGACATTTATTTGAACTTTATCTTGAAGGCAGTAGGGAGCCATGGAAGGGTCTTGAGTAGAAGGGAAACACGTGTATGCTCTAGAAAGATCACTCCAGGGACAGGCAGGAGGTAGGATTGGAGATCACTGGGGCTCCGGCCCCCACCCCACCTCCGTGCTTGAGCCAGGGTGTGGTTTTGGGGATTAGGACAGAGATGTGGGCAACGGAATCAAGACTTGATTGGAAGCCGATGAGGGAGAAAAAGGACCCTGGCGTGGCTGGGCTTGTGCGGGGTAGCTGAGCGTGGGCTCTGGGTTCACATCCCAGCTCTGCTCGCTGCTGGCTGACCCAGGTTCTGAGCCCGTTTTCTCGTCTGCAGGATGGATGATGACGCTTGTGGACAGCCCTCAGATCCTGAGTTGAGGGCAGGAAGTGCTCGGCCAGTGTGGGCGCGGGCAGAATCGCTCTGGGAGAACAGCCGTCCGATGGGCCCTCCGGCCCTCTGCCCCCGGCGTCCAGTCTGAGGCTCTGACAGTTCTTGCTGTTTCCTTCCCACAGCTCAGCTGGCCTGACCTCGGGAACTGACCTCGGGAACTGCCGCTCTCCCGGGAGAATCCACATCCGGGTCAGGGAGGTAACTTGGGTGTGGCTGGTGGGTGGGCCGTGTGGGCCTGTAGTCAGCTGTACTGGGGGCGGGGAGCTCGAGAAACTGCTCCTTCCTCGGGCTTCTAGGAGGAAGAGAATTAATCATCTGTGAGCCAGCAGACCCTTGCTGCCCTTTGCTCCCCCAGGTGTGCAGGTGGGGGGTGGGGGCAAGGTGGGACTGTTGGGTCAGGGTACCTGGCATCCCTGAAGGTGGGTCTGCATGCCCAGGTGGAGTGTGTCTGGTGCCGAGCCCCCCTCTGCCCGCAGCCCCAGAAGTCAAGGCAATGGCCGCGAAGCCTGAGAAGAGGGTGGCCTCGTCTGTCTTTATCACCCTGGCTCCCCCTCGTCGAGATGAGGCCGTGGCAGAAGTGAGACGGGCAGCTAGCGAGGCCCGGCCTGGCCGCCCCTGGGAGTCTCCTGCCCCAGGCAAAGCCCCCGGGGCCAGCTCGGCAGGGAGGCCCGGCCCCTGGAAGGCCCCTGCAGGACCATCCGGACCGTCTCAGCTCCCCAATGGAGGTCAGAGGGCGGGACTGGGTGGCAGAGTCGGGAGCGGCAGCCCCAGGCGGGCGGGAAGGGCAGACTGCGCCTGGGTGTGATCCAGGCACCTCCTCCTGGCCTTGCGACTTCGGTGGCCACTTCTCAGTTTCCTCATCTGTAAAATAGGCACGGAAGGCTCTTGTCTCAAAGGCTGTCGTGAAGATTAGTGTTGATGCAAATGTAGAGTGTTTGCTTTGGTGTCTGCCCCTTCAAAAGCATGAAATGTGCCACCTGCTGTTACTCTGGGCCAGACACAGGACATGGAGGAGACAGGATTTTCGGCCTGCGTGAAATTTACATCCTAGTAGGGGAAACATAATAAAGGGGTGATATGTAGTATAATGTACAGTGTTAGAGAGGAGTAAACATGGCCAGGAGGTGGGGGGCAGCTCTGTATGAGGGACATCTCCCAGGAGGTGACATTTCAGTGCAGCTGAGACCTGAGTAGAGGATGCAGCTGGTGGGGCTAGGGGAGATGGACCCTGAAGAGCAGTGGGAGCAGCAGTGCAAAGGCCCTGAGGCAGGCGTGAGTCTGGGGCCTGGAAGGTGCTTTATTCCCTCTCGGGCCCTGCCATTCACTTGCTGTGTGATCTCAGGCAAACTGTTTCTTCCCTCTGGGCCTTGGTTTCCTCTTCTGGAAAATAGAAATTTGGCCGTATATGTGATGCATCCGTCACAGAATGGCTGCTCCATAAGTGACCTTTCCCGTAGCTGGTGCTTGGGCTGAGCTGACCTCGTTGCTATGGTGACGGAGTGCCCGCCAGGCCTCTCTCCCTGCCGCTCCCTTGGAAAGTCTCAATGGTTGGGTTGCGTGGAAGTGAAGAAGGGTGAAGGCCCAGGGGCCTGGGGCAGGGGCGGCTCATCACCAAACAGGACACCAGCTGGAACAATGGGGGGCACTGAGACGCTGGGGTGAGTGGACGGCCCGGGATGCAAGCTGAGACGCCCCAGTGTCCCGGGTGCCTATCAGATGTCCTGTTGTCCCAGCCCATCCATCACCACGGAAACCACTGGAGACCAAAAGGAAATGCCAGTTCCAGGAGACTAGAAGGGGCCCCCTGTACAGTTGGGGGAGCACATGGATATCCATGTAATATAGGACACAAGCCCCTAAACTGACCTCTTCTTCCTAACCACACGTCCCAAGAATGCAGCCCCTGCATATGCCCGGGGCCCCATGACCAAACCCCCCGTGTCACGTGTCACCCCGTGCCTGGGAAACCCCACGTCCCCCTGGCTGGAGAGGCAGCCCAGGAAACATACCTTAGATGCCAACATGCCAGAATCTCCAGGAGGTTGTTGCAATCATAGGCAGAAGGTTCTAGAAGTGTGGAAACAAAACCAGACATTCCCGGGAGGGGTGCCCTTGCAGTGACGAGTCAGCCGTTTTGTCGACCAGTTTGGTGAACTCAAACCCAGGGCTGAACTTTGAGGCCCAGCCTGGCTGAGTTCCAGGGGGCCTGCTGGGTCGGGGGTCTGGACTGACCACAAGACACACACAGTCCCTGGGCCCCAGCTGCTCAGGCCATCCCGGACAGGCGGTCACCGGGTGCCCCACCCAGCACTTGGCCCGCATTTCTCTAGCCCTTCCTCCTGGCGGCCCCCCCCCCCTCAGCCTCCCAGCCCCGGTGGAACTCAGGTGCGTTTAGTCACCCCATTTCTCTCCCAAGTCTCATTTTCTCTCGGCTTCTCTTTAAGAAGCTGCTCCCCCCACCCCACACTCCAGACCCAGTCACCCCGGTTCTGCTCAGCCCCCTTCCTGTCTACACAGCAGCCCTGCAGTCCCACACCCCTCGGTCCTGCCCCCTTCTCTGCCTGTTGTCTGGAACCTGAGACCGGTCCCAGGAGAGGTCTCAGCGCTGCGGCTCCTGACTCCTGACTCGTGTCAGCCTGTGTCGCCCTGTTCGCACACTTAGCTGCATCAGCTCCCCCAGGGCTTGTTCATACACCGCGGGGCCGCACCTAGTGCTTGTGACTCAGCAGGGTGGAGATGGGGCCGGAGAATTTGCGTTTTATGTTTCCCAGGTCGTGCTGCTGCCTCAGCCTCCCCCACCCCCACTGTCCTGCTGTTCCGTCCGTGAGACTCGTGGCTATAGCAGCATTTCTCGGAGTGGGACCTTTGGACCAGCAGCGTCTCCCCACCCCAGCTTTGCAAAGCCCACTGCAGCTTGCTCAATCAGAAGCTCAGGCTGGGGCCCAGCCCTCTAGCCATCGGCCTTTGATCAAGTCCCCCAGATTATTCTGTGGCATGTTCACAGGGCTTGAACAACCTTCCTTGGGCCGTCCCTGCAGCCCTTGGGAGACAGAGGGCGTTCCTTGTCTTTCTCGAATGACTGAGAAACCCTGAGGTGCCCCTGAGAGTGAGCAGGGGCTGTGCCCAGGACCCCATGCCTTCTCCCCGGGGCGCTATTAATAGCGCTCCCCCTGCGGGTGGCAACAGGTAGAATTTTCTGGACATTCACAGTCCTCCACGACTGCTTCTCTCTGACCCCCAATTGCCTCCTGCAGGGGCGCTGGGCAGCCCCTGTGAATGAGGCAGCATGAGGGATTAGAGTTACTCTCGCCTGAGTGTTCCTGGATCCGGAAGAGCCTGGGGCTGAGGCAGGAGCTAGGTGATCCCCCACTCGCAGGACCCCCCCAAAAGTCTGCACACTGACTAGCAGAGGACCAGGCCACGCCCCCTCACCCTCTGTGGACCTCAGCATCCAGGGACAGGAGCTGAGCCACGCTAATGATGAAAATGATTCTGTGTGAGTTCCCGGGCGGGGGTGTGTGTGTGTGTGTGTGTGTGTGTGTGTGTGTGCGCGCGCATGTGCCTGCTGTTGGGTTTGTTTTGTTTCAAGTCTCAGGTTGTTTTTTTTTTTTTTAAAGATTTACTTATTTATGCATACAAGCTGGGGTGGAGGTCAGAGGTGTGGGGGTGGTGAGAGGATTCACCAGATATAGAGCGGGGAGCAGAACAGGCAGTTCGACAGAAGTACACTGCTGAGGGGAGCAGCGGGGAGACAGGAGAGGTCTGCCACGCCATGTGGGAATCTCCCTGGCCGGGGATTGAACTCATGCTGCAGTGGCTGCAGAGAGCTTCATAGTGCTGAGACTTAACCCCTTGCGCCACCAGGGAGCCCCGCGAGGGTTTTCTGTTTTCTGAGTCTGTGCCCCGTGCCAGCCACCATTCTGAACTCTTACCTGTGTCACCTCATCTATCCGCACAGCCACAGCCCTGAGTGATCGAAACTTTTCCAGCTGAACAAACTGAGACTCAGAGAGATTAAGTCTCTTGCCTAAGAACACACAGCAAGTCAGTGGGAGGTAGAAATGGATTCTGGATCTGGGTGACCCCGGACCTGCGCCCTTAACCACCACACTGTACAGCCTTGCTGGCCAGCAGGGTCCTCTGTGCCCCTGCAGAGCCCGGCCGACCCGCTCGCCCCTCTGTTTGCAGGATGTCCCCCTCCGCCTCCCGCCCTGGATGGCCAGGCGGCGCTCCCGGACCTGGACCTCCCACCTCCACCTCCACCCCCTCCGGCATACCTGCCTCCTCCTGACGAGGAGCCCCCTGCCCCAGTGGGGGAGTCCCTCATTTCGGACTTTCAGCAGCTGCACCTGCTCCCACCCCCGCCCCCACCACAGGTACTGCCAACCCTGTGGTCCCTGGGGGAAGTAGGGGGAGGGGGCGGGGGAGGGAGAGACTGGTCTTCTGGGCTTTTAGGGACTTCAACCCAGAGGGAGGTTGTCCACTCTCCTATTGGAGGGCAGTCCCGCTTCAGAGCTCTTTTAGGCTGGTAAGAATTAGGTGTGTTTCCCAAGGCCCCCGGAGAAGGGAGCAATGCCTCTCTGCCTCAGCGCCCTCTTAGCTCTGAGGAGACACTTCCTGCGTCTAAATTCTTTATGTTGATTGGAAACTCACTTTGAATCCTCTGCCTTCACAGAGGCCAGGAGAAACCCTGATTCCAGGAGAATCCTTAGATGTAGGAGAAGTAGCTTTGTATGGCTCGGTGTACCCAGGGCAGGGAGCTGGGCTCAGCTGCCACTCTGACCTCACTGCTGGGTGATTTTTTTTTTTAAGATTTATTTTTATTTATTTATGCATACAAGAACTGGGATGTAGGCCAGAGATGCGGGGGGTGAGAGGATTCACCAGAGACAGAGTGGGGAGCAGAAAAGGCGATTGACTGAAATACACTGCTGAGGGGAGCAGCGGGTGAGGCAGAAGAGGTCTGCAGCTCCATGTGGGAATCTCCTTGGCGGGGGATCGAACTCATGCACAGTGGCTGGTGATAGCTTCATAGTGCTGACTTTAACTCCTGCACCACCAGGGAGGCCCCCACCGGGTGATTTTTGACATTCTCTTGCTTATGTGGGCTCAGTTCCCGCCTCTGTACCATGGGGCTAATTGTACTGGGTCCTGAGAGGGCTGTGTGGGGACCCCACTGGGTGACTCCTGTCCTCTCCCTCCTTGTCTCCACAGTCCCTGGCGGAGGTGCCGCCGCTCCAGCCTCGGCCCAGTCACATCAGGCCTGTAGAGGAGGAGCTGCCACCTCCCCCAGAAGAGCCTGTTGGCTTCCCTGAGAGAGAGGCATCGACAGGTATGGACGTGGGGCTGGAGGACCCTGGGGTGGTCCCCTGCGGGGCCCACAGGTGACTGGCATGGGCTTCCAGGTGGAAAGTGGAGGAGCAGGGACTGCCAGTGTCTGCCCAACTCCTAGTTAGTGACGGGCCTTACGGTTGTATGTCAGTTTTATTTGTGTTAACCTTTATCCTTTATACCAAAATCCATTTAAATTAAATTGATCAGCAAAGTTTGCTGTGATAGCAAAAACACCTTGAACTTTTTTTTTAACTATTTAATTTTTTAATAGATGACATCTTCACAAGGTACCAAAAGAAATGGATGGAAGGATATGCAGTAAATGTCTCCCTTCTGCTCCATTCTTGTATGGTCCAGACAGGTGACCTCAGTAGTTAAGAACTTGCATGGCCTCCAAAGATGGTTTATGATATGGCGGTGAATACAAAGGTGTCCCACTACCCAGTTTTCACATGAATAGTAACAGGCTCTGTGCTGCTCTGCACTTTCCCTCCTTTCCTCCATACACCTCACAGCTCATCCCACATCAGAGCATGAAGTGGCTCCTTATTTTTCACAGCTGCATAGTATTCCTTAGGGGAGCTGTGCGCGTTTAACCTGTGGCCCGTGGACAGTATTTAAGTGACTTTTTACTATAACAAATACAGTTCACCCTTAGACAACACAGGTGTCTTAGACAACACAGTGTGAACTTCCTGGTCCCATTGTATGCAGTTTTTTTCCAATCCCTGGGTTCCACATTCACGGATTCAAATGATCTCATATGTCAGCTGGTTGAATTCATGGATGTGGACCCCTTGAAGAGAGATGACTCTAAATTATATGCAAATGTTGATATTGTGGAGGGGTGAAACCAATCCCTAGTGGTTACAAGGGACGACTGTAGTTAAGTTTGGGGTGGGGATAGAGTCAAAAGTTAGACTCAAATTTTTGTCCTTGGGGTTGGTGTCCCTGATGGCCGTCTTCAGCTGGAAAGTCACTTTGCCCCGACATCATTTTGCTAGTGTGCAAGTTGTCTGTGATTAGGAGACAACCCCTAGGGGAGGGGTTACTGAGGTCCGAAGGTGGGTGCATTTGCACCTTGGGTATTTTTGCCAAACTGCCTTCGTGGTGGTTCTCATGGACACCCCCCAGTAGTGTTATTTGTGTAGTAAATAGCTATTTGTTTAGTAGTTTACAATAACAGTTACAACAAATAAATGCTTACTATGTGCCTAAAACCTCCTCTACCCCAAGGTTATAGGATCACCTCTGGCTCCTTATAATGTTCTTATGTTTCATTTTCCACATTTATATCTTTGCCACATTTGGGAATCTTCTTGTGTGGAGGCTTCTTCCGTTGTTTTGCAGCTGGCAACCCAGTTGTCTGACTCTGTGTCCCTTGATTTTAGCTTTTCAGGGGCTCTTCACAGTTCGCATTCTTTTTTTAATGCCCCCCATAGCCCTCTCCCCATGAGACGAGGCCACTCGTCCAACCACGGGGGTGCAGGGCAGAGACCTGGTTCTCTGGGTGCATCCTGGGTGGGCTGGGCACAGTGCCCCCGGCTAGGTGGTCACCACCTGTGTCTTCACCCCAGACATCTGTGCCTTCTGCCACAAGACCGTGTCGCCCCGAGAGCTGGCGGTGGAGGCCATGAAGAGGCAGTACCATGCCCAGTGCTTCACGTGCCGCGCCTGCCGCCGCCAGCTGGCTGGGCAGAGCTTCTATCAGAAGGACGGGCGGCCCCTCTGCGAGCCCTGCTACCAGGTGATGCCCCCGGCCGCTCTCTGGGGGCTGGGCCCCGAGAAGATGTCATAGGGTGTCATTCCCCCTGAAAGTCCTGGGAGGCAGGATGGGCCCATTTCACAGACATGGACACTGAGGGAAGCTCAGAAAGGGAAGGGGCCGGGCTCCGCAAGCTGCGTTCGTCTCCTGTGTCTGCTGGGACACACAGCACAAACTGGGGCTTCCAGCCACACTCATTCTCTTACTGCTCCAGAGGTCAGAACTGGATATCAGTTTCACTAGGTCAAAATGCAGCGCTGTTTCCAGCTGCAGTCTCGCGGGCCTCCACCTCCTTGCCTCTTCCAGCTGTGAAGCCTCCTTCTCACGCTCCCCGTTGCTTCCTTGTCCGTCTGCAGTCTGTCGCTTAGCATCTTGCTTCAGCGTCTCATCGCTCCATCAAATCTCCCTCACCTTCCTCTGAGAAGGGCACTTGTGGGGACATGTAAGGCCACCCAAATAATCCAGGGCTGCCTCCACGTCCCCACATCTTTAAGCCCATCACCTCTGCAAAGTCATCCGCTGTTGCAGGCAGCCACAGGGCTCAGGGATTAGGACCTGGCTCTCTTCGAGGCCTCACACAGACTCACACTCCGTCTGCCCCACACCTGCTGCCTTGGAGCCTGCGCATGGCCTTGCACCCTCAGCAGGGACTTAGAGCTGTGATCTGTGGGGGTTCTGGGTCACCTCTGGGACCCAGTTGCCACTAGTTAGAGCTAGTTTGGATGCCAAGGTGTTAGAAGCACTAATTCCCATTGGGATGTTGGTGTGGTTTATGGTGTACAGATCCCGGGCCCATCACTGACTGGGTGTGGGCTTGGGGTGAGGGCCACCCCAGTCCCCATGAATTGGTCACACCTGGCAATCTGCTTTTTTTTTTAAGATTTATTTATTTATGCATACAAGCTGGGGCACAGGCCAGAGGCGTGGGGCGGCAAGAGGGTTCACCAGACAGAGTGGGGAGCAGAACAGGCAGATCGACGGAAACACACTGCTGAGGGGAGCAGCGGGTGGCAGGAGAGGTCTGCCGCGCCATGTGGGAATCTCCCGGTCGGGCATCAAACTCGCGTCACTGCTGCCGACGGCTCCACAGCTCAGCACTTAATCGCTGTGCCACCAGGGAGGCCCCCTGGCAATCTGCATTTTTAAAGTCTTCACCAATTCTGATAGATATTGAACTTTGAAATTTGGAGCTGGAACTATCTAGACAAGTCAGAATGCACATTTCCAAAGCCTGCAGGGTACTGTGGGAGGAGAAAGGAGCCAGTACCTCCCCACCCATCAAGCGGACTCTGGAGGAGGTCCCTACCCTCTCCTCTCAACTTGGAAGCAGGGGTGAGGGCAAGCACAGCCAGGAGGAAGCCTTGGGCAGTGGGCTGGGGAGCTAAGGGCTGCTCCACCCATGACATCTGTTCAGAAGGAGTCAGGTTAAGAGGAACAGGAGCGCAGCTAGGAGATAGAAGTGTCTAGGAGCAAAGGTAGAAGGGTTAGAAGCCCTCTGCTCTACCTCAGCAATCTCTCTCACTCTCTCTCTCTCCTATTTTTCCCTCTCTGTCTTTCTCTCTCTCTGCTCCTCCCTTTCCTTTCCTCCCTCTTCATTCCAGAGGGAATTTAAAGCAGCTTGTAAGAATGCATTTATACCTATGGCCAACAATAGTATGCTTAACATTTTATGAAGAGGGTAATGTTAAATGTCCTTCCCATAATAAAATAAGATATTAAGGAATGCATAGAATACTAAGATGTAAATAATGATGAAATGTAAAGTGAATAGACATCAGAACAGAGGAAAATCAAAGTAGGAAGTAAAATGAGACCAGAGGGAGTTAGTTCTCAAAGATAGACATGTGAAAGATCCCAACCATGGCTCCTGAAAGTGGAGCATGGAATTTGGCTCTGAGCTTCCAAGTGGCCAAGTAGAGAAGAGACTGTTTCAAGGTATAAGATCCATAAGATAAGAAGTACCCTACTTGCTGCAGGAATTCCTTTTACCTGATTCTGAGGTTTAAGAGAAATGTCTCATATGAACCCTCATAGATTCGGGCCTCAAACATGCCCTAGTAACAAAAAATTAATGACCTCACGCAGGATCCCACGCTGTCCTCTGGGTTACAATGCTATGCTCGATCCATTTAAACAATGGAGGAGAGGGAGGGGAGCTTGGGGATAATTGCCACAGGCCAAATGTATGAATGGGAGTCCCCCTCTGCACCACCCCCCGAGCACCCATGGGTGGCTGGTCACACACACCCCTAGTGGCTTGGGCCTGGCACTCCCCTGGCATTGCTCTGAGGCAACGGCCTTCTGTCCCAGGACACCCTGGAGAAGTGTGGCAAATGTGGCGAGGTGGTCCAGGAGCACATCATCAGGGCTCTGGGCCGGGCCTTCCACCCACCCTGCTTCACGTGCGTCGCCTGCGCCCGGTGTATCGGGGATGAGAGCTTTGCCCTGGACAGCCAGAATCAGGTGTACTGCCTGGACGACTTCTACAGGTACCTGAGGGCCATGCACTGGGGGCGGGTTGGGAGGATGGGCTGGGACCCTGGCAGAAAGGGGAGCTACGTCTGGGTGCTGGGTCCATCTTCCCTTCAGGCTCTGCGCCTGCAGAGGGCAGGTCTTCCTCCTGCACACAGCCTGTATCTGACAGCACACCTGGTGCACTGTCTGCACCTGCTCTGTGCTGGGAACTGCTCTTGGTTTGGCCAGTGCATCCTCAGAAAGGCAGGTCCTCTGAAGGACCCTATTTTCCCCTATGTGGGAACCAACACGCAAGGCTCAATGTCTCCTGGCTGGTAAGTGTGGAAGGTTCTATTCAAACCCCCATCAAACTGACTTTGAGGCTTCACTCTTAGAGCCCCAGCCCACCCTGCCGCCCCTCACAGCCAGAGCAGCTGAAGCAGCAGTGCCAGGTAAATCCACCAGGCTCAGGTCCAACCCTGGACTCACTCACTGCCCAAGTGGAGAGGCCGATGTGCCCATTGAAAAGGAAGGGGAAGCAGAGACAACAGCAGAGGCGCCAGCTCCACGGAACTCACACAAGATTTCTCTGCTTTCGCAAATTCTAACATCCCCCAGTCACTTCCTTGCCTCCTGCTAATTATACCCTGGGAAGCCGGGTCTAATTACAGCGGCCTCTCCACCTCCCCCGGCCAAGAAGAAATAGACTTTTGTGGTTGTAGCTCCAGGTGCAGCCCCGCGGCCACAGGTCTGAAATAGCTCCGGGAGGTGACCTGGGGCAGCCGGGCTGACCGCCCCAGCCCTCGGCACGAACGCCCCCAAGCCTGAGTTCCTGTCCTCTAGGAAATTTGCCCCCGTGTGCAGCATCTGTGAGAGTCCCATCATCCCCCGAGACGGGAAGGACGCCTTCAAAATTGAGTGCATGGGAAGAAACTTCCATGAAAACTGCTACAGGTGTGAGGTGAGTGGAGCGGCGAGGATGTCATGGCGTTCAGGTGCCGGCGAGCCCCGTGGAGAGCCTGCTGGGTGCCAGGCCTGGGTGGGGTCCGGGCCGGGGGACAGGTGGAGGGCGCTCTGCCCTCAGACTGCCCCCGTCCGGCCGCGGAGACGAGAATGGAATCACTAGACAGCCTGTTACTCCGAGCTCCAGACCAGAGCTGGAAGCCGCACTCAGCCTCCTTCCCAAGGAAGAGAGTCTCGTGGGAAGGCTGATGGGGATCTTTGGGGGCATCAGGTAACATCATCAGGGCTCCCTCTTAATCTCCCAGTTTTGCCCTTTTTTGTGTGCGTCTGCTTCCTTTTCCCTGCCCGAGGGCTGGCATCCTCTGTGGGAGAGGGTACAGTACGTGCCCACCCGCGACCCGGGTTTATAGCCTTCCTGCTTGGCAGCCCCAGCCAGGCATCCCATAGAAACCCCAAGAGGGTCTCTGATTGGTCCGTTCTAGACCAATCACTGGCTAGCAGCCATGATTGACAACCCCGGGGCGGGAGCAGAGCTCTGAGACTGAAAGGGTTGCTGCAGCGTAGAGGTAGAGCTTAGCTGAGCAGACCCAGGTGGCCTTCTGGGGCCCGGCAATCAGCTCTGGGTAAAGAGGGCCACTTTTACGAGCACGCCCACCCCCATGTCACTGATGTTTGTCTTTGCTGGCGCTGGCAACCAAGCTAGCAACGTTTATGGGTGTCACCTGAAAGTGAGGAATCTAGGAAAAAAATCTCTGAATCAGCCAATTGTAATTCTAAAGACTGATTCAACAGTTATGTGGAATCAAGAGGCCCATTTCTCTGAGGCAGGATGATAGTAAAGTTGTCAAATTGCTTCGTAATTATGTTGTCCTTGGTGGCTGTGGTTCAAGGTCCAGCTGATAAGGCAGCGTAAAGGGACAGTAATGAAGTTCAAGTGCCCGAAGGTCTCCCTGCTCTAGTGAGGTCCCCTGGAGATCGGCCTGGCTAGTGATCTCATCAGCGCCCCAGGGTTGGCCTTGGTTAGCTTGCTGGACCGCATTTCAGGAGGTCAGGCTCTGGACCGCAGCGGCTTGGAACATGTTGGGGTGCTGTTTCTCTAGGAAGGGAAGCAAGTTTCCGGCGTAGCTGGCTTCCTGTCTCGTCATTTCTGCTTGCTTTGTGGCCCTTGTTATTTATTACCGTTGCTGGAAGCGTAACAATACTTGTATAGGTCGTGTTTTTTAATTTATAAAATGCATCTGTGTACAGTTGATTCTTGACAATGCAGGGGTGGGGGCGCCAACCCCACAGAAATCCACGGGTAACTTTTTACTCCCCCAAAAACTTCACTACTCATAGCCTGCTCCTGGACTAGAAACCTAATGATAAATAACATAAATTGTGTGTGTGTTATATATGCTGTATTCTTAGGATAAATCAAGTGAGAGGGGCCTCCTTGGTGGCCTAGGGGTTAAGTCTCAGCACTATCACCCCTAAGGCCTGAGTTGATCCCCGGCCAGGGAGCTGACCCAAATGGCTCAGCAGACCTCACCTGTCTCCCTGCTGCTCCCCTCAGCAGTGTATTTCAGTAGATCCATCTGTTCTGCTCCCCACTCTGTCTCTGGTGAGTCCTCTCATGCCTGCACCTCTGGCCTGCACCCCAGATCTTTAATGCAAAAAACAAACAAAACCAAAAAAAAAAAAAAGCTAGAAAGACAAATATTAAGAAAGTCAGAAGGAAGAGGAAATATATTTATGGACTGGACTGTGTTTATCAACCATAAATTTGTGTGGTCTGTTTATTCAAAGTCTGTGTACAAGTATCCCACACAGTTCAAATCTTTGTAGTTCAAGGATTAGCTGTACACTCCCTTATTTAATAATAATGAAGATTTTGAAAGACGGTTCTTGTCTCCATTTGTAATGAAGAAAATGAGGCTGAAAAATGTCCCAACATTTCTAAGGCCAGGTCTCGCTAGCTTCTTGCCCCTGTCCTCAGCTCCTTTGCCAACTGTGTGACTGAGTGGTAGTTGAGGTGTCTCCTCACTTGCTTCTAATTTAGGGGAGGTCACACGTTCCCCTTTGGAACTTTAGGTCTGGCACTTGGTGGTCTCAGCATGCTACATGACCTGGGTTAGAAATCTCTCAGACCCGCCCCTGAGTATGCCAGAGCTTGGCTAACACCTGCAGTGCAGTTGCAGAGAAGAGACACACGAGGGCGCCCTCACAGCTGACGTGGCTGGGTCAGGCTCGCGGGGGACCCCAGCGTTCTCTCTCTGGGTACTAGCCCCTCTGGTCTGCTCAGTGCAGCTGCCAGATGATGCCAGCCATGCTCTGAACTGTCTCTGGAGCTGCAACATGTGCACAGCTCAGGCCTGCTGCAGTTTGGGCGCTGAACCCCCAAGGCTTCCTGGTGAAATCCTGTGTGACCTGGGGCAAACCTTGCCCCTCTCCCAACCTCGGTCTCCCCATCTGTTTGACAAGAAGGGACTGGACTAGATTTGGTTCTTCATTGAGCAGTACCATCTCGTGCTTGCTGTGTGCAGGCTCTGCGCTAAGCCAGATCTAGCAGTAGAGGGGTTCCTGCCTTGAGGTTCTCCCCTCCCCCTCCCCCTCCCTTCCTCGTTCCCCCCTTCCTGTTCTTCAGATGGATGCCTTAGTGGGGTTGCCAGGCCACATGCTGTTTGCATTTTTAGGTTTTTTTTGAAGATTTATTTATGTATGCATACAAGCTGGGGTGTAGGCCAGAGGTGTGGGGGGGTGAGAGGATCCACCAGAGACACAGTGGGGAGCAGAACAGGCGGATCATGGAAACACACTGCTGAGGGGGGCAGCGAGCGAGACAGGAGAGGTCTGCTGCACCATATGGGAAGCTCCCTGGCTGGGGACTGAACTCGTGCTGCAGTGACTGCCAATAGCTTCATAATCTGAGACTTAACCCCTTACAAGACCAGGGAGGCCCCGCACTTTTAGTTTTCTAAGGTAGGTCCAGATCGCTTTCCAAAATGGCGACACCAGCTCACATTCCCACCAACAGTGTATTAGGACTCCCCCTTTCTCCACACCCTCCCCAGCTCTTGTGGCTTTTTCCCAGTTCATGCCATTCTCAGGGGTGTAAGATGATACTTGTTGTGGCTTTGACTTGCATCCCCCTGAGCAGCTTCTTTCCAAAGGGACTTGGGTGGTTAAGGCCCTTTTAGCCTTTCCCACAACCCCTCGGGACCTCCTCTGCCAGGAGCCCCCAGTGCTGCCCTGGCTGGCTGTCCCCTGGCTCACACCCTGGGGGCCTTGTCCCGCCTCCCTTGAGGGAGCCCCGGCCCAGGTGTGTTTGGAGAATGGGAAGGAGGAGCCTTGTCCTTGGGGAGCAGGTTCATTCACTTAGCTTCATCAGCCGGCGCTGGGTGAGCCCCCCGGGGCGGGTGGCCGGGCGGCGGGCGTAGGCCTGGGGGCCCTCACTGCCTTGTCGCCGCAGGACTGCAGTGTCCTCCTATCCATCGAGCCCACGGACCAGGGCTGCTACCCACTGAACAACCGGCTCTTCTGCAAGCCTTGCCACGTGAAGCGGAGTGCCGCGGGGTGCTGCTGAGCACACCCCAGGCCTGGGGCTGTGAGACCCTGAAAGCCCCAACAGGCCCCTTCCCTGACTCAGTTTCTCTTCCTGACCTGCTCCTGCCGCCTGCCCTCCGAGCCGCTTGGGAACCAGCCTTCAGCTGCGCAACCGCATCGGGCCGTGGTCCGAGCCAGCCCAATGCCACCTCCTCCCCGCTCGGGGTGCTTGGCAGAGACAGTGCCCTCAGACGTCTACGCTCTGGGCTCCGGAAGGTTCTGTACCATGAATGTCACGCCCGAAATTCCCACCTCCGAGCTCTGGCGCCTCTTGAGCACTTAGCCCCCCCTTCCAGGGGTAAATTGGGGTGAGCCTCCAGGGGCCACGGGCCCCTGGCAGTGGCTGGGAGGGGGTGCTGGGGCCAGCCTGACTTACAGGACTGAGCTGTTGGAGGAAAAATCTCCAGGGTCCCTTAAAAAGTGCTTTTTTAAAGCATGGAGTTTCAAATGATGGGACCTGTTTGTTGGGTATTTTGGAGAGGGGACCCCGTTTCCTGTACAAGAGGGACCGGGGTGGCCTGGCTGTGGGTGTCCCGCCTTGGGACATGTCTGCTGACGTGGGGCCAGCCCAGGCGTGAGCCCAAACAGCAGGGGCAGGAGGGTGAGGGGCTGACCACTCTGTCTGGGGGCTTCGCACAGTGCCTGGGTGCCTGTGGTATGCTGGGGGACAGGTACTGGACATCTGGGGTGCTGCTGCCGCCTTGACCACACACTCCTCCATCCAGTGCCAGGGGGGTTCCCTTCGCCCCCCGCTTATTCCCCAAGTCCACTCAGGCCTCCAGCCCAGGCTGCCTGTGACCACCGCCACCTCCAGGGGTCCCTCCTGCTTTCTTTCCTTTTAAGGAAAACCACTTTTGTGGCTTGGTGACTTCAGAAACATCTTGTGGGGTCTGAAAAAGTTAAACACTGTCCTTTCCTCCCCGGGGTCGTCTTACGGGGCCACAGGCTCCTGGGAGGGGCCCAGAGTGCCAGCACAGAAAGATTCCCTGCAAGGCCCTTAGGGCCTTCCAACCAGGGCACAGCTCCCAGCCAGAGCCCGGAGCAGTGGCCCCCAGCCCCAGGCGATCACGCAGCACCCCACCACTCCTGTCAGAGCCAAGCATCTCCTGTTCTCTTAGCTCCTTGATTTTTTTTTAAGATTTATTCATTTATCATACAAGCTGGGGTGTAGGCCAGAGTTTTGGGGTGATGAGAGGATTCACCAGAGAGAGAGAGTGGGGAGCAGAACAGGCAGATGTCCTGAAGTGCGCTGCTGAGGGGAGCAGCAGATGAGACAGGAGAGGTCTGCTGCCCCATGTGGGAACCTCCCCAGCTGGGCATCGAACTCGCACTGCGGTGGCTGCGGACAGCTTCACAGTGCTGCGCCCAACCTGCCGCGCCACCAGGGAGGCCCTCTCTCCCTGATGTTTTACACCAACATACTCTGTCCTCCTCACACCCCCCTGCAGTCCCACGCTGAGCTTGCACTGCGCCGCCCCGCCCCCACGCGCTAGCGCTGCTTTTCCTGACATGTAAAAATAAACGTAACTATTGGGAGTTCCTGTGTGTCCCGTCTAAGTCTCACCTAAGTAAGTGCTGGCCTTGGGGCATTGCCCTCGAAAAATGTCTGCCGGGCACCTGCTCACGGTGCCCGCACCTCCTGCCCTCGAGAAACTGGGACTCAGCAGGTGAAGGATGCAGGCCCCGCCGTGAGCCCTCAAACCTCAAACCTCAAACCCGTCGTGGGGTGCCCAGGTGGAGCTGCGCTCCGGAAGGACCTCCAGGACCAGCACGCCCCTCGGCAGAGTCAAGCCCTCACCCGGATGTGCTCTCTGCACCCCGCCCCCCGCACCCCTCCTGGGAGCTGGCCGGCAGCTGCTGGCCTGTGAGCACAGCCGCAGGGGAGGGTGCGGGCGGAGAGCGCGTGCCTCTCCACGCCTGGACTCCTGTCCGTCCTCCCGGCAGTGACTCCGTTGCAAGGTGGGGGCAAGCGAGTGTCTGTCACAGAGGGTACGGGTGCAAGGATGGGGCGCCGGCAGCTGAGGTTTGGGAGCAGCTCCCGTGTCCACGTTCCTCGGGCCCTCGTGCCGCCCATCGCTGAGACGCGCAGGGACAGGGCTGGGGCAATCACGCGCGCCTGGGCCAGGGAGCCCACACAGCAGGGATGTCACAGGGCGTCACAGCAAGTGGGTGTGGGGGGACGTGTCGAACTCGGGCGGGTGCGGCGGGTTTGATGGCGGTCGGGAGGCAGACCCCGAGCCAGTCTCTGATGGAGAAGCTCAGGCAGCCATTAGACTGTGGCTCTACTGCGTGGTCGCAGGGAAGCGGCGGCGGTGCCGGGACAGGGCGCGTGGTCATTTTTGCAGCTGGCCCCAAGTTGCCGTGCTGGGGGCCTGAGCTGTGAGGCCAGAGCCGGACGCCTGGGTCACTCGGGTCTCTGGCTGTCGAGGCCACTGTTCGCTCAGCTGCCAAGTTCCGCTGGGTTTGCGTTTCATGACACTGTAACCTTATGTTATTCCGCCTGTGCGAGCCTATTTCTAGTTGGCTGTGTTTGGAGGGGCTCTATGGTTTGAAATTGGGGGGGGCGATGTCTTTCTCTTTGGGGCTGCGTATTTATAAATCACTCCATGGGGGGCCCTTCTGGGGAGATTTCTGCAATGTGAAATAAGCCAGTTGCAAAAAGACCACTTCTGTATGGTTCCACTTACAGCAGGTGCTTAGAGTGTCAGATGCAGACTGCAAGGGGGCGGGGGTGCCCAGTTAGCGGGGGCGGGGGGAG
>PVIJ01000718.1:0-78793 GCA_004024925.1 Scalopus aquaticus | reverse complement strand
TGTAGCAGAATGAGTGCATTAAATGCCACTGAGCTATATGCTTAAAATGGTTATGAGGCACATTTTCTGTTATGATTATCACCATTAGATACACATTTACACAATTTATACAATTAAATGTATATGCGCATTTAGCACATATATGTATATGGGTGTGTATACACTAGGGGTGCCAGGGAGAGTCTGTAATAAAGTCCTGTCGACTCTGAGAGGGGCGTGGGGTCCTGAGCAGGATGCTCTTTCTGTGTGCCAACCTTGTGAGACGCTGCTGGCAGCCCTGGCTGTGTGAAGGCAGGTGCTGTGTGTGGCCACTAGAGGGCAGTATGGGCTAGCAAACTGGGCCTGCCTGGGGTTCTCACAGTTCTCTAGAGCCCAGGCTTCTCCAGATGCAAGACGGGAAAAATTCCTGCCTAGTCACCGCATGTGGATGCAGTGAGCATGAGAGAGGAGAACTAATTGGAAAAGTAGAAAGTGAGTGATGTAGCACAGGTGGTGTCAGGAGACTGAATCCCTCACTGGTCCAAATTCCCACCTGCTGGGAGGGTCCCACCTGGAGTTCCCAGGCTGCCAACCCTGTAAGTCCATACCTGGGACCCTTGACTTAGTAAGACCCCATGGGGCTGCCGGAGAACTCTGAGCCTTTCTGCTTGTCACTCTCTCCCAGGGGCACACCCAGGTGCTCTGAGGTATAAACTCCAACCCACATGAGCCGCCCCTTCCAGCAAATGCTGCTCCCTGTGCTGCCAGAGCAACAGGATGGAAACGAGGCATCAACAGAGAGCAGAGAGCAGGAGAGGGGGTGGGGGAGGGAGGAGGAGGCTGGGCTAAGGAAGAATCCCAGTGACATCAGGGCATTTCCAAAGAAATGGTTTTATCAATTCAAAATACATTCCTAAGTGGATAGCTACTCATTAATAAAATAAGTCATGAAGTAGGTCTGTTGGCTTCCCAATTCAAAGGCAAGGGAGCGTCAGAGAGATGGAGTAACTGCCCAGCACAATCAGGCTCAAACCAGGTTCAGTGAAAACTACAGACCCAGGTCACAAACACCCGCATTCTAGAATGTTCCAGGACCCGTCCTGTAACACAGATGCCAACATCCAGCTTAATAGCAGTGATTTTAGGCTGCAGGCCTCTTGCTTGCTGATAAGATGCCAGTCCCCTGATTCACTCAGGAGGGACTTTGTGTTCGCAGTGGGTGAGTCACACTGATCTCCGAAGTGGTCACCAGGTGAGAGGCCGTGGACTGCACCTACCTGTGTTCTTCCGTTTGCAGAAAAAGTATTCGGAATGTTCCCTGGAAAACTACATGCCCCCACGAGCACACCCTTCCGGGTTGCCGGGCTCTAGCCTTTCACGCCTTGGAGACATTTTTCAACTCTGGATTGTAGGGAACTCACCACTGTCTGGTAGAGGGTCCCTCTCACCCCCTTGGGGAAAATCCAGTTTCACCTCCATTTGCACTTTCCTATCTGCACATCCCTGAGCTACACACGTGGTTTGTCTGCGCTGGCTCTAGCATCCCCCCTTCCCTTATGAGTTAAGCAAAGCGTTGAACACACATTCATTGCATGTCTGAGCGGGAGTCATCGTTTTCTTTTTTTCATTCTGAAAAGTATCTCCATGGCTTCCTCGCTCCGGTGTTCTCGGTTCCCTCAGCTCAGGTCGGTGCCCGGGGTCCTGGGTGAGAGCTGCAGCTGGCACTGCCCAGAACCTCTCCAGGTGGGCGGGCCGAGCGGGCTCTTGCTCAGGTGCCCTGGACGGGGTTCCAACAAGACCTGGGTGTGCTCTGGGTAAGCCCCTAACAGCTTCCTAACACGCCCTCTTTAGGGAAGAGCAGCGGAAACATTTTACTTCCTGCGTTCCTGTTCGGGGTGAGGCTGCAGAGGTGGGGATGACTGGTTACCTCTGACTGGAAGCTGACTTTCTGCAGGGCTGGGGCGCTTGCCCAGGGCCCCACCCAGACAGAGGCCACATGGAGCTGCAGCCAGGCCTGCCTGACCGGGTGACCTGCCTGCCCCCCTCCCTCAGGGGTTCAGAGGACAACCCACACTTGCCACCGGGGCAGGTCAGTGGGGCAGTGTCATGCTTCCTGGGCTCTGTCCCAATGCCTCTTCACGCCCCCATTTTACAAGGGAGGAAACTGAGGCTTAGGGAGATGCTGTGTGCCCAAGGACACACAGCGGGGGCCCAGCTCCCAATCCTCAGGTCCCGAGATGTCAGGTCTGTCCAGGTCTGTCCAGGTCTGTCCTCCCCCCGTTGCAGGTGCCCAGAAATTGAGTGGCGGGGGCTTGTCTCAACCCTCAACAGAGACCTTGAAATTAATGAGACCTGGGCCACCAGGTCGTGGCAAGACTGGCAGCAGTTACCACCGTGAGCATCTCACCGGGCTCCGTGAGATGCCCGGATGTACCATCTCGGTCCTCACTCCTGCCTGCTGCTCTTTAGCTGGGATCGCCTCCTTCAGGAAGCTGAGGCTCCAGGTCACGCCCCTGACCTTGATGGTTCGTTCAAGGCCACTCCTCCTCCCACTGCTCCCTCCTGCCATGTGATTGGGGCAAGTCGCTTGCCTTTCCGAACCTCCTTTTCCTTCATCTGTGAAATGGAGATAATTATACTTCATCATCACATTTAAAGGGATTAAACAGCATATGAGTAAATGCAATATGATCCCCTGAATTGGGTCCTGAAATGGAAAAAAGGACGTTCGTGGAAAAACTGGTGAAATCGAATCAAGTCTGGGGTTTAGTGACTAGTAACGCACCAAGGTTGGTTTCCTGGTTTTGGTGAATGTGCCTTCGTTATGTAAGATGTTGACAAAAGGGAAACTGGTTAAGGGCGTGCAGACTCGCTGTGTCATCGCTGTGACTTTTCTGTAAATCTAAAATTACTCCAAAATGAAAAGTGTATCACTAAGAAAAAGCCAAGGGTTGTAGGGGAGGGACGTAAGTCCCAGGGTACCTGCTTTTCACTGACACAGGACAGGAGGGCGCCAGGAAGTTATCAGGTACTTTTCTGCAAAAGGGGATCTGATGGGCTGGGGGGAGAGAAATATCTAGAAAGGGGGGAGGGGGTCACCGCTGGAAGAAAGGACAGAGAGGCCACAATTCCTGTGGATTCCTGGTGGTTCCCAGGACCGAGTGAGCAGCCAGTATAAACAGGGTTCTGGGGCTGGGGTCCCCAAATCTGGGTGGCCTCCTGCACCGGGAAGTGCTGGGGCGGGGAGAAGGTTGGTGCACAGATCCACCCAGCAACCTGGAGGCAGGTGCCAGTCCGGATGGAGTGTGAGAGAAATCAGGGTGACCTTCAGCCTGGGTGGCTGGCTTGTTTGTTTTCCTCTCTGTAAACAGAGCCAGGATTCCTGGGAACAGAATACAGCCAAGGACTCCAGAGCTGCCCCTTTAAGGTCACCTTTGAACCCTGGGAGAGACTTCTGGGGTGAGAGAGAAGGCTGAGAAGTAGGAGCCCCAGGGCCTGATGAGAAGGCAGTTTGGGAGAGGCAGGGAGCGTAAGAAAGCTCAGTTTGGGGCCTGTGGACATCTGGGGCTGGGCAGCTTGGGGCTGGGGCCTGGCTGGGGGCCCAGCTGAAACCGCCCTTGAAAATCTGCACCCCCCCCCACCAGATGCCCCTCCTGGGCAGGCAGAACCCTGGGTTAACACCACGTGGAGGAAGCCAGCAATGACTCCAGCCTGCCGGGAATGAAACCACCACTTCATTCATTCATTTGTTCATTCATTCATTCATAAAATATTCATTGAGCCCCTCTGCACTTGGGCCAGAGCTCAGTTACCAGGGAAAACAGGAAAGAGGGGGCCTGTGCTGGGCGCACATGGCCGGCAGGTGGGGAGGGGAAGGTCCCCCAGAGAGTGACATCCACGCTGGGCCCCAAAGCTGGGTGGGGACTGCCAGGTGAGGTTCTGCGGGGGCATACCAGGCGGTTACTGGTGGTTCTGGGTGAGGTCCAGCCCCAGGCAGGAAGGAGGGTTCGGGCGGAGGCTAGAACCTTCCCCAGAGGCCCACGGGGAGATGAAAGAACCCCAACCCTGGTAGAATTCCGGAGCCGAGGCACCAGCTCTGGGCCAGCAGCGTCAGCCCCAGCTGCCCAGCCCCCCAGGACCCAGGATGGCCTCTTCTCGGCCCTCCCACTGCTTGATATTGTCCTTCAAGACCTGCTTGTCAACCAGGTGGACACCTGCAGACCCCACCCCACGGCGGGTGGAGGAGGGAGGGGTGTGTGGCTGTAGATCTAGATCAGGTTGTGAGTGGGCGGACGGGGCGGACTGGCCGGTCTGGTGGGAAGCTTCCCACAGGGGTGAGAGTTCACCTGCCCCGGAGGATGGATAGGTCCCTGGCTCACACCCCCTCCTTCCTCTGGGCTTTGATCTCCGCTTCTAGGGGGGCGGTGCAGCCTGGATTCCTGAGAGCAGCCATCCTCCTCACCCAACTGCCCTGTGGGCTTAGACGGGACACCCCAACTTCCCACACGCGTCTCCTGAGGCCCTGGTAACTTTCCGCTGTGGCCCAGGGTCTGACTCAGGCCTGACCACCACGAGGGCCAGCCACGGCCGCCTTGGTCTGGAAGGATGACCTAGGAGACCAGGAATCTGGGGCACCCAGCCAGGGCCAGGCGGTCTCCTGGGAGACCAGCTCACGGGGCGTCCCTGGCCTGAGCCCAGGGCTACCCCCGCCACCAGCCGGGTCTCAGCAGCACTGAGGACCCCTCAGGAGTGTTGTGACTTGGAAGTGAGGGGAGGCGAGGGGGTGGTTGCTCTCCAGCCCCATTCAAGTCGAACGGTGGGCAGGGGAGAGTGGGGGGGACGGGGCAGGGCAGGCCAAGTGGGGGGCTTATCAGGGACGAGGCAAGGGGTAGGGGCAGCCAGGAAACTGTGGGGGGATGCCCGGTGAGCAGGAGGTGGGCTCTCTGAGTTGCTGGAGTTGGGGAGTCAGGTCAGAGGTCATTCAGTGGGCTCGTAGAGGATGTGCAGGCGCCGGTCATGGCGCTCGGAGAGTCGACTGAGTGCTCTTGGGAGGGGAGTTGTTGCTCCCTGTGAACTCAGCCCACAGGCCACAGAGCAAGTCCTCCTTGAGCGTTAATAGAGGGGAGCAGTGGCTGCTGGGGGGGATGTTGGGTGACTTAAAGGATATTTTACTTTCTTCCTTTTTTTAAAATTACAGCTTTATTGAACTGTAATTCACAGACCACAAAATTCACCCTTTAAATTGTTGGTGTTTTTTTTTTAACTAGTAGGTTGGGGACATTCAGAGCCACACAGCAGGCACCACTAGCTAATTTCAGAACATTTTCATCCCCCCAAAGAAGCCCCACCCCCATTTACAGACACTCCCTGTTTTCTGAGCGTCCCTGGCAACCATGAATCAACTTTTAGTTTCCATGGGGTTGCCTATTCTGGACATTTCTATAAACGGAACCTCACCAGACATGGTCTTGGCAGCTTCTTGGGGCGACTTGCAAGGTTCATCCACGTGCAGCTGTGTGCCCGCACCCCTGGTTGCTGTGAGTGATAATTCGGTGATAACCCCACGCCCCAACCCACTCATCAGCTGGGGGCACTGTCTTGCTTCCCCTTGAGGCCGCTGTGATGGAGGCTGTAAAGAACACTCATGTTCAGGTCTTGGCGTGGCTGTGGGTTTTCATTTCTCTTGGGGATACACCGAGAGTGTCATTGCTGGGTCCATTTTACATTATTTGAATTTTTTTTTAAGATTGATTTATTTATGCACACAAGTGCTGGGTGTAGGCCAGAGGTATGGGGGGGGTGAGAGGACTCCCCAGAGACAGAGTGGGGAGCAGAAAAGGTGGGTCTACTGAAGTACACTGCTGAGGGGAGCAGCAGGCGAGGCAGGAGAGATCTGCTGCGCCATGTGGGAAGGGAAGCTCCCTGACTGGGGATCGAACTCGTGCTGCAGTGGCTGTGGACAGCTTCATAGGCTGAGACTTAACCCCTCTGCCACCGGGGAGGCCCCTCATTTGAACGCTTTACAGGGAGCACAGAATTCTTTTCCCATAAGCCAGTATTTTTAAGAAAAATTCAGTTTTCTAAATGAGGCACTACATCCATAGAATAAAATAATGCGCTAAGGTGAGCTAGGGAAGCGCAGCTGGAGTTGGGACCGAGGCACCCCCCCAGCCCCCCCAGGCTGGTAGGTGACTTGGAAAGAGCAGCCTGTGGGATGGGGGTAGGGTAGGAAAGGGCAGGGCAGCCTCCTGGGGCTGATGGGAATGGAGATATTCAGGCCCCTCCCAGCCCTGACTACTCAGATACTGAAGCAGCCTGGCTTCCCACACCTGGTTAGAGAAACAGATTAAGGAAACAATCTGGTCTTTTGAGTTCTATCCCTTAAAGGATAAACACGGTAACAGCAGTAGCCCAGGCAACAAAGCCAACTTCAACCCAGAAGAATGTTCTAGGGCACACCCTCTCCAATCACTAATTGAGATTTTCAACTCTGACATTTGTCTTCCTCCCAAACCCTGCTTCTGAAAGGAAAATGCACATATGAAATCTGAGGATCTAGTTAATATGCAAATGAGATTCTGCAATTATTTTTTTAAGATTTATTTATTTATGCATATAAGAACTGGGGTGTAGGCCAGAAGTAGGGGAGTGAGAGAACTCACCAGCGTCAGAGTGGGGAGCAGAACAGGCAGATTGACTAAAATACACTGCTGAGGGGAGCAGCAGGTGAGACAGGAGAGGTCTGCTGTGCCATGTGGGAAGCTCCCTGGCCAGAGATAGAACTCTTGCCGCAGTGGCTGCTGATAGCTTCGTAGTGCTGACACTTAACCCCTTGTGCCACCACGAAGGCCAGAATAAAATAATCTTTTTTAAAAAGTTTGTATGCATATAGGAAAAAAAAATCTTGTAAGACCACAAATTATCTCAAGGGTTAGGGATAGAGATTAGGTGTGGGTTCCTATTTTCTAATTGTTTCATTCTGACATCTTTACTGTGACCATGCATTTCTTTAGTAATAATAAAAATGTTTATAAAAGATAAATCATCAGGAATCCTCCTGGATACGGGGGTAGATATATAAGGATCTTTATCCCAGTATTCCAGCATAATTTATAATGGCAAAAAGAATTTGGAGATTATGCTTGGCCCACATTCAAATATGTATTGTTTTAATGTTTTTTTTAAAGATTTATTTATTTATGCATACAAGAGCTGGAGTGCAGTACAGAGGTGCAGGGTGGAGGGCCAGTGAGAGGATTCACCAGAGACAGAGCGGGAAGCAGAACAGGTGGATCTACTGAAATACACAGCTGAAGGGAGCAGTGGGAGAGGCAGGAGAGGTCTGCTGCACCCTGTGGGAAGCTCCCTGACGGGGATCAAACTCTCGCTGCAGTGGCTATGGATAGCTTCACAGGCTGAGACTTAACCCCTGTGCCACCGGAGGCCCTGTTTCAATGTTTTATGATGAACATTGTTTTTTTTTTTTTTTTAAGATTTTATTTTATTTATACATACAAGCTGGGGTACAGGCCAGAGGCATGGGGCGGCGAGAGGGTTCACCAGAGACAGAGTGGGGAGCAGAACAGGCAGATCAGAAGTACACTGCTGAGGGGAGCGGTGGGTGAGGCAGGAGAGGTCTGCCACACCATGTGGGATTCTCCCCAGCCGGGCACGACAGCTCTGCAGTACAGCGCTCAACCGCTGCGCCACCGGGGAGGCCCTTTTATGATGAACATTGTAATGAACTGAATGCATATGTCCACCCAACCCCCCAAATTCCTATGTTGAAATCCCAACCCCCAAGCTGATGGTATTAAGTGGGGGTATATTTGGGGGTGATTAGGTCACAAAGGCAAAGCCCTCTTGATGGGATTAGCACCTTCCTTATAGAAGAGACCCCGGAGAGCTCCCTGGACCCTCCCCCACGAGCACACAGGAATGTGACAGCCTCTGGGAACCAGGAAGCAGGTCCTCATGGTCACAGAATCTGCTGGTATCTTGATCTGGGACTTCCCAATCCTGTGAGAAAAATTCACAGTCTCTCAATCTGTGGAATTTTGTTATAATCGTACAGATGGACGAAGACAAATGTGTCTGTATAACTGAGAATACGAAAATGACAGGGCAGGGGTCTCTCTGGAAGCCTAGGGGTTAAGTCTCAGTGCTATGAAGTTATCCACAGCCCCTGCAGCACGAGTTCGATCCCCGGCCAGGGAGCTTCCCACATGGCGCAGCAGACCTCTCCTGCCTCCCTGCTGCTCCCCTCAGCAGTATATTTCAGTAGCCGCCTGTTCTGCTCCCCATTCTGTCTCTGGTGAGTCCTCTCCCCAACCCCGCATCCCTGGCTACACTTCAGTTCTTCTATGCATAAATGAAATAAACATTAAAAAAAAAAGCAGCAAGGCAATGTCTGTGCTGGCTGGTCGACAGCAAAGAGCACCCTGTCCTCCCAGCTCCGACCCTCCGCCCAGGCCCTGGCTCTGGGGTCCCGTGGTCTCCCCACACCTGTGAACAGTGACACAACATCTGGCAAGTGTGACCAGGAGTGGAGAGAGCTGATCTGCTTTAGGTTTTTTTTTTTAATTTATTTATTTATACATACAAACTGGGGTGTAGGCCAAAGGTGTAGGGGTGAGAGGATTCACCAGAGACAGAATGGGGAGCAGAACAGGCAAATCAACTGAGGCACGCAGTTGAAGGGAGCAGCGGGCGAGGCAGGAGAGGTCTGCGTGCCATGTGGGAAGCTCCCTGGCTGGGGATCGAACTCATGTTGCAGT
The DNA here is from genome assembly GCA_004024925.1 of Scalopus aquaticus. NCBI lineage: Eukaryota > Metazoa > Chordata > Mammalia > Eulipotyphla > Talpidae > Scalopus > Scalopus aquaticus. The sequence continues at coordinate 70,037 of PVIJ01000718.1, read as the reverse complement.
GGCTGCACATAGCTTCATAGACTGAGACTTAACCTGTTGTGCCACCAGGGGGCCCTGATCTGCTTTAGATCAGACGCCCAACTCCACGCCTGGGAGCTGGGGCCTCTGGCTCAGGCTTCAGGTCTCCCAGCTCAGGACAGGAGGAAAAAACCACAGAGGAGGAGAGCTGGGGTGCACGCTCTGAGCATTCCAGAAGAAAAGACCGAAGTCCTGAGTCTGGATCTCGCTGTTGGGGGATTCGCTGCCTCATTCGCTGGGCTCGGAGGCTCGGCGCTGGCCTTACCTCTGATAACCGTCTCCCGGACAAACCGTTGCCATGGACAGAACGCCAGGACTTCCTCCTCGCTGCAGGGAGTTGGCACTATGTAATAAAAGTTCTAAGTATCTCTGAAATAGGGTCCTGCGGCGCCCAAGAGCCTCGGATGCGTCTATGGGGTGGCTGGGGTGCTCCCAGCACATCACCGAGTGAAGTCACGCTACGTGGGTTTGGGCAGAAACCCCAGCGCGTTGTCGGTGTGCATATCAGACATGTGTACCCTTTTCAGAAACACCGCAGGGCCCTAATGCTGGTCATGGGTGTTGGGGCCTGTGTCTCGCATGCAAGACACACCACAGGCTCTTACCTCTCTCTGGAACTGATAGTCACCACTTGTCATGTGTTTTATTTTCCTATTTAAAAAACAAAAAAACACTGCTCTCAGGGAAATTCTGAAAGTCACTCACCCAGATTTGTGATTTTTTTTTAAGATTTATTTATTTATGCATACAAGAGCTGGGGTGTAGGCCAGAGGTGTGGGGGGATTCACCAGAGACAGAGTGGGGAGCAGAACAGGTGGATCTACTGAAGTACACTGCTGAGGGGAGCTGTGAGTGAGGCAGGAGAGGTCTGCTGCGCCATGTGGGTCAGCTCCCTGGCCGGGGATCGAACTCAGGCCACAGTGACAGCAGAGAGCTGATAGTGCTGAGATTTAACCCCTTGCGCCACCAGGGAGGTCCCAGGTTTGTAATTGTTAACATCTCACTCTCCGGGCATTTTGAATTTAACAGGGATTGCACGTACAGCAAAAGGAGAAAAGTTTGGCTTCAAGAGCCATGGGTGAGGGTATTGGGGGTGCGGGGGAAGAGGCCCATCATCATTGGGGGCCCCTGAAATCAAGCCACTCAGGAGGCCACACCTGTGGGACCTGGAGCCCGTCCGGACACACGGGTGGATGTTTCACAGCATCGGGGCCGGGAAGAACTTAAGGACAGGGCGAGGCGGGCCTGGGAGGGAGACGAGAGAGGTGTGGCTGCCCCACCGTCTATCCCGGGCTCCTGGCCCGGGGAGGAACCTGCACCCTACCCAGCTGGGGACCCTGGTCCTTTCCCCCAGGCCAGATCCAGCCTTTGCCCCACGCAGAGAGCCCTGCTCAGGGCGGCCGTGTCTTCAGATGAAGGACTGTCATGGAGTGAAAACACAGCGCTGGACTTTTCGAACCCTGAAGACCTGAGTTTGAGCCCAGCTGCAACACGTCACCCTGAGGACTTAATAAAATCAGGGTGGTGCTGCCGCCATCAAAATGTTCTAATGAGCTGAAGGATTGAAAAACATTGTGGGCTGCATGCTCCAAATGTCAGCTCGCTGGACGTCTGTCCAGCCACTAGGTAAATATCATCCCTGTAATTACCCTCCGCAGCCTTTCCTGAGGGAGGAAAAAGAGCTCTTGGCATTGACGTTGTGTAATTCACTTACCCTGAATGACATTGGGCAAGAGTCGGGTCACAGCCCATGAGCTCCAGCCGAGACATCAGCTCCTTGGAAGCGTTCCCCGACATTTTTAGCCAGAGAGTTGTTCATTCCTCAGTGTTCTCCCTCCTCTGCGCCCACACCCAGCCGAGGCTGACTCAGTCTCCAGGGAGAAGCAGCAGATCCAACAACATGGCACTTCCTCCAGTGAGCCAGACTCTGGCAGGAAGGAGCTCCCCACACCTCGAGATGTGCAGAAGACCAAATTCAAAGTTTTCGGAGATGTCGTAAAGGGGGTTCGGCTCAGAGGGTTCAGCCCAAAAGAGGTCCTGCCCTCAAGGGGCGCCCCCTCTAGCTAGGGGTGTAAGACATGAGCAACAGGGGCAAGAGGAAAGACCAAGATGAGTGACAACAAGGAAAAACGCTCCAAGACCTCAGGGGCCAGTGGGGACAGGAGAGGGAGACACTTGGAGGCACAGCTGGAGTGGCAGATAGGATGGGGGGCAAGGGAAGGAAAAGGCATTTGTGGGAAGTGGTGAAGAACCATATTAGCCAAGGTTGGAACTCAACTCTACCACCACTTGCTGAGTCCATCCCTGGGGCTGACACCTAAGTCAGAATTTCATCCGGAAGAAATTCTGAAATACCATCTTAGTGTCAGCTAAGTGATTTCCTCTTCAAGCAGAAATGGCTGGTTCTACAGACAACAGAGTAGGCTGTTCTTTGTGTGGGGATAGTGACCCCCTGGAGCAAGGAGGAACACGACCCAACGATGGCCCCCAACCTCGTGAAAAGCGTGAGCTCCTGGACACCCTCCGCCTTTGGCTCCTCCAGCCCTTTCAACACCTTTGCAATAAATTGCCTACCTAAACCCTGCTTCTTTCTCTTTTTTAAAAAGATTTGTTTATTTATGCATACTGGGGTGTAGGCCAAGGTGGGGGGAGTGAGAGGATTCCCCAGAGACAGAGTGGGGAGCAGAACAGGCAGATCTACTGAAGTACACTGCTGAGGGGAGCAGCGGGAGAGGCAGGAGAGATCTGCTGCGCCATGTGGGAAGCTCCCTGGCCGGGGATTGAACTCATGCTGCAGTGGCTGCTGATAGCTGCTGATAGCTGATAGTGCTGAGACTTAACCCTTTGCGCCGCCAGGGAGGACCCCCTAAGCCCTACTTCTATTTGAACTACTTTGCCTGTTTTGTTTTTGCTACTGTCTGACTGATAGAACATCCAACAGATTGAAAATTTTAAAAATTGTTGTAGAGTGGAGGATGTAGTCACAAGGCACCCAGAGGAGGCCTGGCCCTTCAGAAGGACAGACACCTGCTGGGGTACACGGGACGGGTCTGGCTGGGATGCTCTGGGAGGTGGCTATGCTATGAGGGAGGCTGGGGAGATTCGTTTTTCTAAAGACCTACTGCCAGGCAGTCTGCAAGCCACTGGGGTTTACATACCAGGGGGAGAGGTAGACATAAACAAGTAAATAAGAGGTTGCAGGTAGAAATAAGTACGTGGAAGGAAAAGAACACCAGGGAAAAGTGTAGGGCCTTGGGGTCAAGGCGTGTTCCCAATGCTCACACAGGACTGAAGAGTGCTAGCTGCAAGGGGAGCTGCACGGTGTCACCAAGCCTCCCTCGTGCAAACCTGGAGGGCGAGCGGTCGGGCAGAGAAGCAGGAGGGAGACAAGGCAGGAATAAGCACTGAATTGCCATTCAAAAAATGGGGCTGCAGGGGCCTCCCTGGTGGCGCAGCGGTTGAGCGCTGTGCTGTGGAGCTGTTGACAGCGCGCGATGCGAGTTCGATGCCCGGCCGGGGAGAATCCCACATGGTGCGGCAGACCTCCCCTGCCTCGCCCGCTGCTCCCCTCAGCAGTGTGTTTCTGACCTGCCTGTTCTGCTCCCCACTCTGTCTCTGGTGAACCCTCTTGCCGCCCCACTCCTCTGGCCTGTACCCCAGCTTGTATGCATAAATAAATAAATCTTTAAAAAAAAATGGGGCTGGGCCTCCCTGGTGGCGGAAGGGGTTAAGTCTCAGCCTATGAAGCTATCAGCAGTCACTGCAGCACAAGTTCGATCCCTGGCCAAGGAGATTCCCACATGGTGCAGCAGATCTCTCCTGTCTCCCCGCTGCTCCCCTCAGCAGTGTAGTTCAGTAGATTCGCCTGTTCTACTCCCTACTCTGTCTCTGGTGAATCTTCTACCAGCCCCCAATACCTCTGGCCTGCACCCCAGCTTTTGTATGCATAAATAAATAAAATAAATATTAAAAAAAAAAGAATGGGCCTGTTTTCCGTAGGGTGAGGAATGCGGATTTAACCATCTGGGCAGTGCCTGGGAGCTGACTCCAGGGCAGGGACGGCTGAGTAGGTCAGCCTCTGTGAACTGGACAACTGAAGTTGGCAGGCTTGACCAGGTGCTCTGCACTGGGGAATGTGGTCTGTCCCTGCCAACAGGGTCGGGAGGTTTCAGAATTCTGTGGTGCCCTGCCCCACGAAAGCAAGGACACCTATAAGTCACAAGACCGCGGCCACCTGGCTCTGTCCTGCGCGTTCCCTGCTCATTTTCTCACCCAGGTTTTCTGGGTTTTCGGCTGGGCCACAGCACCCATCACCTGCAGGGGGCAGCACTGGCCCAGGCGACTCCCAGCCACGCAGCTAGAGGGGACCAAAATAGAAGCAGCGTCACTGTGTTGTCCTGTTCAGAAAAAGCTAATGAGCCCAAAGGGGCTCGAGTTGCTTTTGAAGCAGGGATGCCCACCTACTTGGGCAAATGCCAGCCACTTTCCTTTTTTTCTAACAAGTTTCCAAAGGTGAATTCAAGCACAGAAAATCCCTACACCTAATAGAGCATGAGAGCCATTAGCAGCAAAAGAAAGGGAGGCATTTCAGAGACAAGCACCCACTCATAAAAAATACCTATTTTCTGAGGACTGGGGGAACACAGAGAGGAGTGAGCGCTGCCGGAACTGGAGGGACACTGTAGGTAGGTGAGGGGGGCTGTGCTGTGACCCAGATTGGTCCTCATTCTGAGTGGGCTGAAGAGGAGCTTCATTTGGGGGATGCCTAATCGTAAAGTGGGGCGACTGGGGCTTGTAGTCTAGTATCAATGAGGTATTTATGATGTATAATTAATGTTTGCGATGGCGTTGAGGGCCTCCAGATTAAAAGGTGCCCTGTGCAAGATGCAGATGGGCTGGCAGAGTGGGCAGAAGTGCTTCGTGGATGTCGCCACTGCTGTTTATTGAGACCGCGGTTGGTGGGGGAGTAGGTTAAGCAAGTGACATAATCTTTCACTGTGACCCAGAACCGGGCCCCAGGAACGTGTATGGGCAGACGATCACATCAGAAGATGGAGAGAAATTGCACAGTGAATGCGTAAATCCCCAGAGGCGGGCTGGTTGCTTCATGACACATAATCACGCCCAGAAGAAATCTGGTGGGGCTGATCAGAAAAATACATATGGAAAACAAAAAATGGTTCAACTAAATAAAACAAAAATAAACTTTTGGGTTATAAGACTGATTGGTAGTTACCTACTTGGGAGGAGGAAGGGAAAAAGGGGCCATTGCAGGGGGAAGGATGGACTTTTAGTGAACTTAATGAAGTAGGTTCACATGTTGACTTTATTTATTTTTTTGTTTTTGCGTAGAAGGTCTGGGGTGTAGGCCAGAAGTGTGGGGGCAGGGGGAAAAACAGAGTAGGGAGCAGAATAGGCAGAGCTACTGAAACATACTGCTGAGGGGAGCAGCAGGCGAAACAGGAGAGGTCTGCTGCGCCATGTGGGTCAGCTCCCTAGCTGGGGATCCAACTCAGGCCATAGTGATAGTGTGATAGCAGTGAGACTTAACCCCTAGGCTACCAGGGAGGCCTGACACATGTTGATTTTCAATAATGCATACCAGAAGTTTCCATAATGCTATAATACAAAGCTACTTCAATGAAAATGAAAGAAGGTCTCCCTGGTGGCGCAAGGGGTTAAGTCTCAGCACTACTGAAGTTATCTACAGCCACTTCAGCAGAAGTTCAATTCCCAACCAGGGAGCTGACCCACATGGCACAGCAGACTTCTCCTGTCTCACACGCTGCTCCCCTCAGGAGTGTATTTCAGTCAATCTGCCTGTTCTGCTCCCCACTCTGTCTCTAGTGAACCCTCATAGGTCCTGCACCTCTGGCCTACACCCCAGTTCTTATATGCATGAATAAATAAAAAATAAATATTTAATTAAAAAAAAGAAAGAATTCTAAAAAGAAAAAAGAAAGAATTCTAAAGCCAGAATTCTGGCTTTACCAGGAAGAGGGCCGAGATGTATTGCTCAGCAAATATCTTTCCTCAGTCTAAGCTTGACTTTGAGATTTTTCTGAGAACTGAGCAGTTTTTCCAAGTAATCCTAAAAGGCCTGGTACTGGGTAATAATAGCAGGAACTAGGCTGATAGCCTAATGAAGCATCCCCACAGTGCAACACTTAAAAACACTTAAGGGAATTGAAATGAGTTCCTCATATCTAATTCCTAAATTTAATCCTAAATTGCCCCTACTGAATCCCCTGGTATGACCTCAGCTAATTATATAATATCTAAGCGCTGAAGATGATGAAAAACTGAAAATGCTGGCCTGAGTGGATCCACTTCTCCTTGCAGGTATTACACCTGGAAAAAGATCAGGGCTTTTCCTAGGGATGAAACCTCAGCTTATAGGACGTTGCACGCTCCAGCAATCACGTGTATTACATACTTTAGTCTCTGGAGTGCTAAGACGTTGGAAATGTGCTGAATAGGATTTTTTTTTCTTATTTTAATGAGGCAGAACTTTGGTCCACATCAGTCCTATAGCATGTGAGAAGACCATCTAGATAAATCATGGGGCTACATAGTCTGGTGAGACTTGAATATAACACTGAGACTTTAATATATACTTGCAATATATTAAATACTCGTCAGCAGAAACATTTAAAATTGTATTATTACCTAAGAAAGTGAATCCAAACTCCAAAACTGTATTTACTTTGGAAATTATAACCTACCAAAAAAATAAAACAAAGAAAGAAAAAAAGATATGATTCATGTACCCAGTATTGCAAACGGAACTTAATTTGGAACTTAATGTATAACATTAGTTTAAAGCTAATTGACTTAGAGGGTTTTGTTTTCTGGACTCTGTATACTTTGGTCATTACATGGATTTTTATTTATTTATTTATTTAGCATAGAAAAACTGGGGTGTAGGCCAGAGGTACGGGGGTGGGGGAAGGTGAGAGGATTCACCAGAGAGAGAGTAGGGAACAAAACATGTAGATTTTACTGAAATACATTACAAAGGGGAGCAGTGGGTGAGACAGGAGAGTTCTGCTCTGTCCACTGTGGGTCAGCTCCCTGGACAGGGATTAAACTCAGGCCTTAGTAGTGATAGAGCTGAGACTTAACCCCTAGGCCACCAGGGAGGCCCTGAGTGCTACAAGTTTTCAAAGTAAGGAGATATCAGTGTGTTTTATTTTTTATTTAAGATTTATTTATGCATAAAAGAGCTGGGGTATAGGCCAGAGGTGTGGGGGGTGGAGGGGGTGAGAGGAATCACTAGAGACAGAGACAGAGTGAGGAGCAGAACAGGCAAGATTGACTGAAATACACTGCTGAGGGGAGCAGCAGGTGAGACAGGAAAGGTCTGCTGCGCCATGTGGGAAGCTCCCTGGCCGGGGATCGAACTCGTGCTGCAGTGGCTGCAGATAGCTTCATAGTGCTGAGACTTAATCCTGTGTGCCACCAGGACCAGTGTGTGCCCACTTTCAGACTTTAAATGGTATTTATTTATATGCTGACAACTACTAAACCCCCCCCATAGATCTCAGTATATATAAAAACGTATAATACAAAAAATATTATCTTCAGAACTTCCTCCTGAATTTGACTGATCTTCAGCAGCCTACCTCATGTCTTGTTTTGAATATCTAATATCTTAAATTGAACGTCCCAAACTGAACTCTGGTATCTTTCTGCAAAACGACTGTATCCAGTATTCCCTATTTCACTGAGTGCAACCTGATCTTTCTAGTTACCCAGGTCAAAAACTGTGGATTCCTCCTTGACCCTGGGTCTATAGATCTACCTCCCATCTTACCTCTTTGATATCCATCTTCTCCTGTACGCTCCCTCTGCTCATTATGTTTCAGCCATACTGATTTCCTTGTTGCATTTCTCAAGTGCCATTTGCTCCTATGCACTTGCTGTTCCCTCTCTCTGGGTCCTCTTCCCTAGATATCCAGATGGCTTGTTCCATTAGCTCTTTCTAGTCTTCACTCAATTATCTTCTTAATGAAGCCAACCCTGACAACCCCATTTAAAATGGCAACAAGTTTCATCTTATTACCCTTATTTTTACCCACTATTATTTCACCTTCTATTATTTCTTTTTTTAAAGATTTATTTTTATTTATTTATGTATACAAGAACTGGGGTGTAGTCCAGAGGTGCAGGGGGGTGAGAGGATTCACCAGAGACAGAGTGGGGAGCAGAATAGGTGGATCTACTGACATACACAGCTGAGGGGAACAGCGGGCAAGACAGGAGAGGTCTGCTGCGCCATATGGATCAGCTCCCTGGTCTGGGGATCAAATTCATGCCGCAGTGGCTGGTGACAGCTTGATATCACTGAGACTTTAACCCCTGCACTACCAGGAGGCCTTATTATTTCTTTTTTTATTATATTTGTTATCCCTTACCCCCTTACCAACACCAGCCTTGACCGCTGCCCATCTGGGTAAGCTCCATGGAAACAGGGATCTGTGTTATCAGTGATATATCCTAATAGGATCTGGCATATGGTTGATGCTCAAAAATTATTTGTTAAATTAATAAAGACCTTGACATTTAGAAATCTTTTTGATACAGTCTAATTAGTCCATGTAGACCATGATAACAAAATCACAAATCTATAGGTTTTGTAATAAGCTGCACAATTGTCAGGATATAATCTTTACAAATGACCATTTGTACCCTGGTAAGACAAAACAATGTTGGTTTATTCCAAGACTAATTTTGACTTTTATAGACGTACCTCGATTTTTCTAGGAAACATTCTTTGAGTTTCAATGCTTTTGAAGCACTGAATGTTTTGCCTCGAAGGGGTAAGACTATTAGAGCATGTGGGAGTGTTTAACTACTGCCAAGAATAATTTGAAGGATTTCCCATATCACTGAAGTCTCTAAAGGAGCTCATTACTCTTAACCAGGAAAAAGTTACTATTATTGCTTTAAATTCCCTCCTGCACTGGCGTTTGTCATGAGAAGTTGTCCTTTCTTAGAACAATGGTTACTCAGTATGTCTCTATGTTGTCTGGAAAAGCTGCAAAGGTCACCAAACACAAACAAAACCGAAAGTGTGAACCAAAAGGACCTAGCACCCCGCACTTATATTCTGAACTGGCTGCCTTACGCGTCTGGTTTTGGTTATCCTCTAATTCTGGGAATACAAAAGGACAAATTAATTCAGAACCTTGCTTTTAGAATAAGAAAGAGAAACAACAGGAACACTAGATTGATAGTCCTGGAATTCACTAGTCCTGCCTGGCTTGAGAAACTGAAATGAGATCTAGGACTGTATATACTAAGGTATACTCCTGGGGCAGATCATGAGATTCTGGGAATTCAGAGTTTGTTTACTTGAACATAGCTCTCTGCATGTTTAAAGCCCACCTATTAAATAGTATGTGGGCTTTTGGCTTATTTGAGGTCAACATTAGGATGGTGGAGGAGAGTTATTATTGAATTTCTGCTCAACTGTTTAGCAAATATATGGCTTTGATCGTAATTTGTAAAATACCACCTGCTGCTTTTAATGCAATTTGCAAACATTTTTGTACAAAAACGGTGTGCTTTTTGTGTTAAATGTGATCGTGAAATGTAAGAAATTAATGCATATTTTATAAATAAAAACAAATTCCAGGAATGAGAATTGAACAATCTTTTACATCTGTGCAAAGTAACGGAGGGGTGTGGCATTATTCCCTAAATTTCAGCTGCTTGGCTAATTAAGGGCATAATATTTTGCCTGCATTATTAGGATAGTAAAGCTTAATATCCCAATAAAACTAATAGTTTCATACTATTTAATTTTGGTTGTGCAGGCCAAAACAACATAAGCTCTCACCACCAAAGGAATGCCCGGTATTGTGCTTGACAGAATCTTAAGACATGATTAAAAAACAATTAAAATTCCACATAGTTTTTAGTCCTACTGGAACGGAAACAAAGTTTGGACTGGAACAGTACCCCTTCGGTGTTTCATCTGGAAGCTACCACATCCTGGTATGTTCCCTCAACAAAGTTCTTACCTTTTCATCCTATCATTATGCGCGTAACCCCCCTATTAAACAGATAACCAACCCACTGTAATTACACATAGTAAGCAGAGCAAAACAAAACCCTACTGTAGCTGGGACACCAAGGAGCTCGAACCAGAAAAGGCAGGCTTGGTTATGGATTCATGCTGCCAGGAAGAAAAACAAACTTAAAATACCTTGCACAAAAAGCTAGGCTGGAAGACAAATTTAGCAGCATTGCTCTTGAATTTCCTGGCTTTGTTGATTCCAGTCACAAAGTGCACATTAAAATGCTAACCTTCACACTGACATATTCCCTTGAAATTCAAAAAACAATAGCTCTTTCAGGATTTGCAACCAAGGTGGAAGGCACATGAGAGATTTTATTGAATCAAATTGTTATTTTCATACTCATAAGGGACTTAAATAAGTTAAATGGAAGATACTCTCAACAGACAGAAATAAGATAGCCCATTGTTCCAATTTATGGCTCAGATATAAATAATGGGCCATAAAACCTTATCTGAAAATAGTTGCGCAGTGCGTGCTAAACAGCCAGCCAATGAAAAGCGACGCCTGGTTCCGACGGCGACAGCGCTTCAAAGAGGCCACTTTTTTTTTTTTTTAAAGAGACAGACCTCTCGGTTACACGGGTGTTTGGCACCTTTGTTGGCTCTGCCCGCTCCGCAGTTTAACCGCTTGCGGGGCGCCATTCCGGTTCGAGGCTTGGCAGTCAAACGAGCCTGCTACTCCCGCTAGCACAAGGCCCCAGAAAGCCCCTCCATTCTCAGGGTGCAATTACAGCTTCCCACGGTGGCGTTCAGAGCACCGCCTCATAAAATGTGTTCCTTTCACACAGCCAGGGTGGGGTGAGAACTCCCACTTTGGAAGGGCGCAGAGGGCAGAAACGACTCGGGAGCTTGTGGACGCCTCTCGGCCGTTTCGCGGAATTCACACGCCCGGCGCTCGCTCAGCGCGGCTCCACGGCGGCCCGCGCCCCAGCCGGCGCCCGGCCTCCAGCCCAGAAGCGAAGAACAAAGAGGACGCACGGCCTCCGCCGCCTCGCGGCGCGGGCTCCTGGCGCGCTCGCGGCCCCGCCTCCCCCAGCGCCGCGGGGGCGCGCACCCCGCCCCCAGCGGCCGCGCCAAATGGCGGCGGCGCCACAAAATGGCAGCCGAGCCGGGTCCAGGCGGGCGCTGGCGGCGGAATGAAAGGCGCCGCGGCCCTGCCCCCTGCACGGCCCAGCCAGCCAGCTTCCTCCCGGTGGCTCACCGCCATGCCGCGGCCTTCCCACGCCGCCCCGCCCGCTTCGGGAGTCCACGCAGCGCCATTGCGCCCGTGCTCCCCTCTAGTGCCCCTCTGCAGGCGGCTCTTGAGCAAGCAGCCGGAGCCGAGCATCGCACACCTGCCCAGCAGCCTGCCCTTGGGGCTTGGGAACGGGGAGGGAGCGTCCCTTTCCTCGTGTCGCCAGGAAAAGGGGCTCAGACGCCCATCCCCCATGAAGGGCACGGAGACGGGCTACAGAGCCCCGGACCAGCACTTCGTAGGCAGGCGGGACCCTCGGCCCCTGAGCCCCCATCTGCGCAGCGAAGAGCCGCGGTGGCCTCCAGCTCGCAGTTGCTCCGCAGGGCGGAATCTGCTTCACCAGCCAGTGAGCGCCCCACACCCGTCACCGCTCCCCCCCCCGCCCTCTCCTTTCTCCCGGTGGTGCGGGGACGCGGGGTCTGGGCACTGGCAAGGGGGCGGCTATCGCCCCCGGCTTCCTCCTCGCCTGAGGGGCTCGGTGGGCTCGGGTTTTGCTTTGGCGGTAGCTTGACAGGCGGATGCACGGCGGCGGAGTGCTTAGGGTTTTCCGCTTTCTCTCAAACGGTCTCTTTCTGCGCTCCCCCCCGCCCCAGCTTCCCTGGAGCTCCGTCTTTCCAGAAACTTCTCAGGGAACTCAGCAAAGAGCCTTAAGCCCGACAGCACCGCCCTCCCCGAGCATGCGCGACCGATTGGGCGGCCAGCTCGGTGTGTGAGAGTGGTGGGTGCGTGCGCGTGCGCGCGCGCGCGCCAGAAGAGACGGGGCGGGGCGGTTCTCTCACAATGAAGAGAACGGGTTCTCTCCCCTCCCCCAGTGTTCCGTCGTTGCGCAAGCGCCTTGAGGCAACACTGCTGGGCTTCGAAGCTGGGGATGGGGGTGGGGGGGAGGAGAGGCCCTAAGCGCTGGAGGCGTGGCTCTGCGCGCCTGCGCACTGGGTCGTCTTCGGCGCGCCTTGTTTTCCGGGCTGCCGGCGCTGCCGGCTTTGATGTGAAGTGCATCTGACCCTGTCGGTGGTGCCCTCCTCGCAGTTTCCTCAACTCCCACTCGCGGAAACTGTGGCCTCTTGAGGGGTTATTAATTCTGTACCGCGGGTTTCCTGGACATTAGCCTTCCTTTTGTGTCTGACGGCTGAAGCTGGTCGGTGTCTCGCTGGCTCTCTAACTCCTGCCCTAGCCATGTTTGGAATGGCTCCTGGCTGAATTCGGGGACTCGGGCGATGTGGCGGAGCCTTCTCCAAACTGGGGAATCAGCCCTGCCCCCAGGGCCGGGTGGTGCCTGGGCAGGCTTCCAGGCGGGCGCTGCCTGCAAATCTTGCTCACTAAGCCAAAATAAAGGTGTCTGATTTGGAACGCTGCCCTGGGTCCTCGACACTCGCCTCTGCTCCGGCTGCGGGGCCGGCTGCTGGGCTTGCCCTCGGTGTGGCTGCAGACAAAGGAAGGGCCTTGACGTACAGCTCGGTCTCCCTTTGCAGAATTGAGCCGGGAGAGTGGTAACCATAGTAACCGCATTTACTCGTCCTTAAGGTGCCTTTTGTTTTTCTTTTCCCCTTCCCTTAGGAGTGTGGTGGAAATTTTGCCATGATTGCGTGTTTTTAAAAACACAACAACAAAAAAAAAACAACCTCCCTACCCCAAACTCTTTTTACCTCGCCTTGTAATCCACTTCTATACAACCCCGTTTGTTAAAATCCATCAGGTTAAAGTAAGATTCCCTGGGAGGGGCATGGAGGCTTGCTCGTTCCCCAGTCTCCTTGCCAACCTTGCTTTGGAACTGCCTGCCTTTCCCTGGTGGAGTAATTGCCTTCCTATATTCCTTAGCTTGTAACGCAGCTTCAGATCCTCATAGATGTGAAGCTTGAAGAGCAAGCTCGTTCTCGAGGAAAGCACATGGAGGTTCCTAACTACTGGCTAGGCGATTGCAGGCTGACATTTTATAGGCTGGAGTTACATTTTGACCCTGAAGTTCTTTGGCGGTGTTAACTTGCCCGCAGGTGCAAGTGCACCGTCAACCACAGAGTCCGAGGTCAGACCAGGTCATCGCTCTGGGCGGAGCCACTCAGTGGGTCCTAACAAAGGGCGATCTTTCTTCCTGGTGGGAATTCTGTGTTGGTGCCAGATTCCTAACGGGAACTCTATAACAAATAAAAAATCTAGAGTCTGTTGAATTTCCATCATTTCTGTTATCGATTCTGTCTTAACAAATTATGGTTAATGAGTCTTCAAAATTAAAGTTCCTACTGTGTGGAAAACACTATAGAAGGAGAAGGAAGTTTTGAGTATGTACATTTCATAATTTAGATAGCCATAACATCGCAGTTCTTGTGTGCTATCCAATAATTAGAATCTCCTCAAACAGCTCTGGAGGAGAAAAATATAAGTTGAAAACTGTAAGGTCAAAGTCACTTTTTTGGTGAATATTTTTTTCAAGTAAAAGGTTTATGCTTATGTGTTTAAATTATCTCGTGGAGGTGGAACAAACAAATCTCCCTTTTTAAGTTCATCCCACCACACTCTCCTCACCAGCTTAAACAGTATGTAGTGAACTGTGAAGTTATGACTCTACCTGCTGGTTCTGTTTTCTTTTAAAGATTTATTTATTTATACGTACAAGCCGGGGTACAGGCCAGAGGCATGGGGCGGCGAAAGGGTTCACCAGAGACAGAGTGGGGAGCAGAACGGGCAGATTGACTGAAGTCCACTGCTGAGGGGAGCAGAGGGCGAGACAGGAGAGATCTGCCATGTGATGTGGGAAGCTCCCTGGCTGGGGATCAAACTCCTGCTGCAATGGCTCTGGATAGCTTCATAGTGCTGTGACTTAACCCTTTGTGCCACCAAGGAGGCCCACCAGCATTTAGTTTTTTAAAAATGCACCATGTTCTATCTACTCTTTAACTAGAGTGTGGTTTCATTTTAAGCCAAAAGGTTTCAAGTATCTAATTATAGATTATATACAATTAGCAATCATTACCATCCTGCAGATTAATGCAAAGTACTGAGGCAGTTATGTGATTTAAAGAAGCATTGCCACTAAATAGCAATGATTGATTGAAAATGGAAAGAGTTTTGAAACATGTTTTCCCAATGAGTACATAAATCATTTTTTTGGTTTGAATTCTTTACTTCACACTAGAGTCAGGCTTTGAGAGGAGCAGTAGGTGAGTTTAAAGCCCTAAATCTGCTGAAATTACATATATAACAAATTACTAAACACATTTTATTTGGTATTACTGTTTTTGCAGTTCGATCAAGTGCACTTTGATAGTATTTTTCTGAATCAGTAGTCTTGATTTGCATTGTTTATATTCAATTTACTTCCTGATATTTATAAGTTACAATCTCCCAGACAAGGGGTGTTTTGGCTAATGCCTATCACTTATGGTGAAGAGGTTGACTTTTTTTTTTTCACTTGAAGATTAGCAGTAGAATTTTAAAAGATTGCATAAAATCTCTAAATTAATACAGAAAATAACATTTTGTTCACACAGAATCTGTTAACATAAATATGTTGACCTAATATTTGACAAGTATTAACATTTCAGAGGAACCCTTACTAAAGTAACCCAGATGGTGACTTTCGTAAGTCATTTTATTGTAACTTTTCTTAGTTATGAAAGGAATACATGTTAATCAAAGAAAAGTTTAGAAAATAAAGATGAAAAAAAGGCTTTAAGACTTCAAATTCAATCATATAGTCACCACCATAATTAAATCTGCAAATGTACTTTCTATTTTTATTCAATACCATAAACATTAGCAAATTGTATTCATAATTCTATTAGGTACATTAGCACTATTTCTTCATAGCGGGTTACTCTTAGCAACTTTCCAGCAACTTTTAGCAGAAACATAAGAATTCATTTTGTAAAAAAGAAAATGTCAATCATATCACTTCTGGAAAATTAAAAATATGTAATAAATTATATAGTTCTAAAGGGTTGAATAGATTATGAAAGGCACACTTGCTGAACAAATGATTTAGAGGACTAGCTAGCTAATAGTATTGAACTGATTGGATTCCAATAATTTATATAACATCACCAGTGTGAATCACCCATATCAAAATAGGTCTGGTCCCTCTTTTGACCCTCAGAACTAGCAAGATACCATTCTTTGAGAATACGATAGTAATGCCTTTTATTTACCATGAAAAAAAAAATGGTTCTAATACTCGAAGCAATTTGTTAGTGTTGTCAGGCTTTGGTCATTTTAGAACTAGTTAATATATTTTTATATGATGTTTTTAGGAACAAGTGCTTATATCTTGATTATATTTGTTCTCATAAGGCAGTTTAATCTTCTAGTTTAGGATTCTATTTGTAACCAGAATCTTGTTACATATCTGGTAATTGCTGTATTCTATCCTCCTGTCTAAATGGTGACGTTAATTTATTTACTCTGGTTAGGTTAGCGTTCAAAGCCTGAGTTTGAGGCTCAGATGCTTTCCCCAACCCAGCTTCCATTACGCATGACTGAACTCTTTGAACATGTCTAGCATGCTAAATACAGGAGCTCCTCACAGTGTGAAAATAAGAACATCTATTTTAATTCCCTTTGTAAATGACTCTGCTTTAATGTCAACTTTCTGAATTACCTTTAATATCCAAATGAGGAAATTCACTTTACCATCCATTTATCATAGATAAAAGAAGAGATCACACCCTAATTTTTAATTTTTCTCAGTGACACCACTTATTGTTAACTCAAAAAATAGATTAACAGTCAGTGGCCTTTCTATTGAAAGCATACAAGATAAATGGTTATGAAGAAATTTGCCCTTTTTTAATATTTGTAACAGGACAGGAAAAAAAAATCTTTTCCAGTGTTTCCTGATAACATTTGCCAGTAAAAATGAAAGTACTGAGAACATCAAACACTTGCTTTGGGACTGTGCAAAGGGCATGTACTTATCACTTTTGTTATTAAGAGCTTTGCAATACGGTCAGTAAAAAAATGGAAGGAACTGAGTACTTGATGTGCTACCCCTGCATATTGATTTGATCACAGGATCTGACTATAATGGTGAAAAGTTATAAACTATTAATGGCATGTTTCCCACTTCAATGGGATGGTTACATTTGATATTAATATGAAATTAGCAATCAACTTAATAGTATGTGTGATATTTTTGTGGTCCGTTACTTCCAAATACTTTTATAAATATCTCATTTGATACTCAGCAATCTTACTAGGTAGAGAAAAAAGATCTATTTAGTTTTTATTGAAGTAACTTGCATTATAATATTATATAAGGTTGAAGTTCACCATATGTTTATACTACTTCTGAGTTCACTGCTAGAAAATATTTTTAAAAATTACTTTCATTTCTTTATGCATACAATAACTGGGGAGTAGGGCAGAGGTGGAGGATGGGGGTGAGAGGATTCACCAGAGACAGAGTGGGGAGCAGAACAGGCAGATCTACTGAGATACACTGCCGAGGGCAGCAGTGAGACAGGAGAAGTCTGCTGCACCACATGGGTCAGCTCCCTGGCTGGGGATCAAACTCTTGCCTTAGTAGCTGGTGATAACTTGATAGTGCTGAGACTTCAACCCTTGGGCCACGAGGGAGGCCCTAGAAAGCATTTTTAGCTTCACTTTGCAAGTAAGAATTTTGACACATTGAGGAATTAATTGACTTTCCTGTGTCATACAGCCAGTGACAACCTCAGAACTTGGATTTTTGACTGTTAATCCAGGACTGTTTTCTTTACACGCTAATGTTTCTCATTCATATCCTCAGGGCTTTTCAGTAGCCTCCAAAATTCCAGGTCAAGATGTTTGTTCACGGTGTTCGTAAGGCTGAAAGGATTAGCAAGGACCATGGACATTACTTTAAATCTGGATAGGTTTCCCACCTGAATTGCCCATTTAAATCTAGAATCTATACACTAACTATTTTCCTTCAGATAAATCTACTTAATTGAAGGTAGAATAGTAATTTTTTTGTATCATAGGAATACATTAAAACATTGAACAGAAAATGCTTAAAATGTTTTACTCGTAAGTAAATCTGCATGTCTATTTAGTCTGATGTCTGCTGACATTTTATAAACTTAGAATTCTCTTTTGAGAAATGCATATTAGATTTTAAGAAAACTAGAAACCGAAATGAATACTTTGATTGCTATTTTAGGTACATCTAATTATGAAAACAGGTACTTCGATAAAACTAACACTTGAAGAGACTCTGAGATTCTATCATACTTAGGATGTTTAGCCATATAGATGTTGTTTAATGGAATTTGCTGGTCTTTACATTTTTAAAAAACATTATTTATGCATACAAGAGCTGGGGTGCAGGCCAGAGGTATGGGGGGGTGGTGAGAGGACTCACCAGAGACAGAGTAGGGAACAGAACAGGCAGATTGACTGAAATACACTGCTGAGGGGAGCAATGGGCAAGGCAGGAGAGGTCTGCTGTGGCTGAGAATCTCCTGGCCTGGGATGGAACTGGCTGCAGTGGCTGCTGATAGCTTCATAGGCTGAGACCTAACCCCTTTGCCACCAGGGAGGTCCTGGTCTTTACATTGTTAAACAATGTATCTTAGTCATCTGCTACATCTGGGGAAAATGAGAAACATCTTAATTTGACATTTGTTCCTAATCTTTTGGTCATTTTGTGATTTCTAAAGGACTTTGGGATTTCAACTCAACCTTGCTTTACAATGTGTATGTTAGTCTTCCACAACATATTTTCACTATTTCCCAAAGGTGGGGGGATTGAAAGTATTTGTGAACATTGCCTATTTCATAATGATTTATAAAAATTAAGTACTCTGCTTTTTATATGGTGAAACAGCACTCCTATAACAAGACCTGTAGGCTAATCTAAGAGAATTACATTAAAACTTTTTTAAAGGGCCTCCCTGGTGGCACAGTGAGTTCCGTCTCAGCACTGTGAAGCTATCCGCAGCTACTGCAGTAAGAGTTCAATCTTTTTTTAAAAAAATATTTATTTTTTAAAAAAAGATTTATTTATGTATATAAGAGTTGGAGTTTAGGTCAGAGGTACGGGGAGTGAGAGGATTCACCAGAGACAGAGTGGGGAGCAGAACAGGCAGATCTACTGAAATAAACTGCTGTGGGGAGCAGTGGGCGAGACAGGATAGGTCTACTGAGCCATGTGGGTTAGCTCCCTGGCTGGGGATTGAACTGGTGCTGCAATGGCTGGTGATAGCTTGATAGTGTTGAGATTTAACCCCTTGCGCCACCAGGGAGGCCCCCTCGGCATGATTTTAAGTGAAGGCTGTATCCCACGATTTAATAAAATAAAGATATGCCCTTTATTTTTCTAAGAGCAAGAGGCTGTTTTCCTAATCCTCTTTTTGTCAGCTGCCTGTTCTAATGCAACTGAGTTGAGTTTATTCTGTTCTGCATTGTGACACTTTGGTCTTTCCCAAGAGGATCCACTAATTCAATTCAGAGTCTATTAGGTTTTAAATGAGTAATCATATTTTAAAGTGTTTCAAATTGTGGTTGCTTATGTTAAAAATCATGTTTCATGGAAAAATGCAAACCAGCCAGTGCTTACTAACTGCAGTCATTCATGATGGCTGAATGAGGTAATGGTGTGCTGGTCTGACACTCACCTTGTGGTAATCGTGACAGGAAAATATCCAATCCCACATTGGGCTAATCCTAGATCTGATTTGCTTTTACCGAGGATTCACTTCCAGGATATTTTCAAGAACAAAAATTTCCATTTCATATAATGATTATTTGCATAAAGTCAATTTCTGGGACAGTGCTGAATACTTCAGGGGTGGTACTCAATAAATAACTTACTTCAGTTAAGACGAGGACACCATTGTGGTGCTTTTCTCTGTTTATAACTTTCCTAGACCTCTTTGTTTTTGTCTTAGTGAAATAAGTAAACAGTTTTTAAAAAGTGTTGAAATAGAAAGTATAAATATGTCAGGAAAATAGTACAGAAAACAAACCAGTTCAATTGCCTGCTCATAATCTAGACTTTTAGAAGTAACTCGTCAAAGTTCCAAAAATCGTTTCAATAGATGGTAAGGTCAGCCCCTGAGCTGGCGCACCTTGTAATTGTTGTCACTTGTAAGGTGGGCTTGCTTAGCCTTCTGTGAGGAAAGACGAGATATTAACTCGATAGATCAGACCTGCCGAGATCAAGTTTAACTATAGACTATTAAACAAAATACAAGTTGATGTGACTATCAGTTTTATACTGACAGTCATTGAAGAAACTCATGTTACATGCCAACAAAAAGCTACTGGAGCCTTTTACCTTCTGTGGAATGAAATAATTTAAAATAGCATGGTTTGATAAGTTGGTTTTCACTTGAGAGTAAATGAAACCAAATATTTAAAATCTGGTCTGTATCTGAAGCACCACAGCTAATTTTAGTCCTGTAGATTAAAAAAAGGAAAAGAAAATTGAGTTGCTGACTGTTCGACATTGTTCCATTTTTCTGGACTCAATATAGTTGCTTTAATTTTGTGGGTTTTCCCCTGTGGTTTTCTGTGAACTGGCCTCATCAAAGTTCAACTTTGGGCTTAAAAGCCCTTGGGCCTGGAAAAGCCTGAAGACTAATCCCTTGCTCTACTCAAATATTAAATTACACGGAATCCTCTGAGGGGAACAATATTAATAAGACATGTAACCGTCTCATTCTAGTCTAGCATACGGGACTGATCAGCAAGGATACCTTGCAAAAGGTTTCGCAAGATCCTATATAAAATAAAGTTGCTTAATGTTACTAGCTAATGGTTCTTGGGGGGAACAGGTTTCCAAAGCCGTCACGACTCAGCTGGGCGGTGAGAAGGTCGGCCTTGCCCTGACCACTTTCCCAAGCAGGCGGGGATCCAAGTGGCCGGAAATGGCCAGGAGCTAGCCAAAGGGTGAACTCGGGGAAGCGTCCTAGCTTCTCCCCGGATAAAGACCTTGGCCGCGTTTTGTCACGCAGCCGAGTCAAAACCAGCACCTGGGAGCCACCCCTCGCGCACTAGGGGCGGGAGGCCGCCCTGCCTCCGTACGCGCGCCGCCGGGGGCCCGAGGAGGCAGCCGCCCCGCGGCCACCGCCCCGCGCCGCTGTGCGCCTGCGCACCGGGGCCGAGCGCGCGAGCGTTCCTTCCCGGCCCCGTGTTCCTCCCTCCCCCGCGCGCCTGCGCGTCGGCTGGGAGGAACTCGGCGTCTCGGACTCGGCGGGCGGCGGATGCGCGCGCGCCCGCGGCGAAGGAGGCGGGCCGCGCGCGCCGGTGGGAAGCGTCCGGCTGCCTCAGCGCCAGCTCCGTGGTAGTCGCTGCCGCCCGGATCCCGCTCGCCCCTCCTCCCCGCTCCCCCGCCCGCCGCCGCCCGCGCGCATGCGCCGCCGGAGCGCGAGGGTCGGCTTCGGGTGTGTGGTGGCGGCAGAGCCGAGCTGCGAGGCCCGAGAGTCAGAACCTGGGGGAGAGGGATGGTCTCTGCACGGGGGGGAGCCGGAGGAGCCGCCGCCGCTGCCGACGCCACCGCCGCAGCCGCCGCCGCCGCCGCCTCGGCGCCCGCCTCCCGGCGCTGACGGGCTCGTACGAAGCCGGCGAGGGGGACCCCGCACCCGCGGCCGCCGGCACACCGCCCAGCATGGTCCGGGAAACCAGGCATCTCTGGGTGGGCAACTTGCCGGAGAATGTGCGGGAAGAGAAGATCATCGAGCATTTCAAACGGTGAGTGACACGAGGCCCGGGCCGCGCTCTCTCCTCGGGCGCCGCTGCCCGCTCCGGCCCGTTGTCCGCCCCTCACCGCGCGGGGCTGGCGAGGGGGCCCGGGCCAGACCCGCCGACGGGTGCGGGCAGCGCGCGGGCTGCCCCGGCCACCGCTCTGCCCGCGTCGCGGCGTTGGGCCTCGGGCCTCGCGGAGGGGCCGGCTGCCGTCCTTTCCCTTCCCAGTGAGGAGGAGGCTGCGCTCGGCCTCCGCGGAGCCGGCGCCGGGAGGGGGCCTCCCGCTTGGCGAGGCCGCCGCGGGGTCGCGTCCTTGCGCGCCGCTGCCCGGGTTCCGAGCGGCCGCCCCCGCCTCGGCAGCGCGGCCGAACTGAGCGGCGCCGGGCCGCGGCCGGACCGGGAGCGGGGCCCCCCCCGCCGACCGCCCCCGGCCCCGCCAGCTCCGCCACTCGCGCCCCTCGCCCCGCGGACGCGGGGTCATGTGTGACCCCGGGAGGCTTTTGTGCGACAGGAGAGGTGGCGCAAAAGCAGAAGTCCTGGTAGGTACTGCGGGAGCGTGTCGCCGCCGCGGAGACGCCACTCCATCCCGCGATCGCTCGCCGAGTGCGCCGGCCTCGGGCTCCGCGCAGGCAAGCGCACATCTGCGCTCGTCTCGCCTTTGCGGCCGCGGCGAGCACGGTGTCTGGAAATAAGTCGGTGCGCCAGTTTCGGCTCGTTGGCCTCCCGCCCGCCTCAGCCCTCCCGGGTCTCCGGAGAGCGCGGTGGGGCTGCGTGCTTGCAGCGGGGCAGCCGGCGCAGGGGAGGGCGCCCACCTCCCTGGGCGCTGGAGCGCCTCGGACCCCCCAGCCGCCCGGGAGCCTGCGGGGATAGTGCGTGCCCGCCCGGCCAGCGCTCTTTCATCAAGTGCTTTTGTAAAAAGCCAGCCTTTTAAGGCTACGAGGTGGAGCTTTTAAAAAGGCTTCCTGGGCTGTTTTTACATTTTTGTCCGTGAAATACAGAAAGAAGTGTTGTTCTTGATATGTCTTATTTAGCAGCAGTGTGTGTGTGTGAGTGTGAGTGTGAGTGTGAGAGAGAGAGAAATGGACGTGTTCAGTACCGGTAGAGCCCCTCATACAAGGTACCTAAAATGACTTACACTTGCTGCGAATTCAGAGAAACATACGCAAGTCTGTGCTTCCCTCAGAAATTAGGGTTTCCCCAGGTAGTCAAGACCCTGAAAGGTTTTAAGTTTGGTTTACTCTTAATTCCTCTTACTACCAAGGGAGCGAAGGAAATGATGGAGCGCCCTATCAGTGAGTCACCATGGGAAAAATAGGTTGCGTCGCTCGCTCTAGAGCTGCTTGGATGAGGAAATGGAAGCAGCGGCAGCAGCGCTCCGCTGTTTTAAATGGAGGATCATTGATTCTGTTGGTGGTTGCTGTTACTGGGGTATTAAATTTTCACCGCTGGAGCGCGCGTGTGCGCGCGTCCGCGTGTGAAACGGAGCTGGGAAGAGTGAGGCCATTCATAACCTGCTGAAGCTGTCCGCGGCAGGGCTGCGGGAGGCGCGCTTGCAGCTCTCTCCGGGTGTTTACTACGTACGCTGTGCTGAGAAACCCGGCGAGGGGAGGCAGGGAGCAAAAATTCGCCCGGTCCCCTGTAATGTAGGGGAGAGACCTCGGGCTCAGTTGGGAAGCAGGTGGGAACTTTCTCTCCAGAGCTGCTCCACCCCTTACACCTCCCACTCCAAATCGTCAGCTTTTTGATAGAAAAATTAGGTGCATACTACCGAAGTGGAAAAGCCACTTTTAGATGTGTTCGCTTTTATCTCCTGGTGATCTTTCCCCGTAGGTCTCGGCCTGAGGAATTCGCTTGCACCAGTGTGCAAACACGTGCACTGCAGCATTTGCTTTGCTCCTCAGTGCTAGGTGGCCAGATTTGTCATTACGAGTTATGCAGATTCGTGAGACACTGCATGCCTGTCTCGGGTAATTTGACCCCTCTGCAAGATGGGGGGATCGGGAGAGTAGGGAGGAAAACGTCCAAGGTAGTTTTAGAAGGTTTTTAAGTGCATGGTGCTTTGGTCCAGCTTGTGTGAATGACTCTCTAAAATGGCGGCCAGGACCCTCTTTATGTGGGAATCAACAGAGCGGATCTCGGAACGCACACACAGAGGAGGGGGCGGAGGATGCGAAAGGCCTCGGAAAGCTGCAGTCTCCCGGAACCTTTCTGTGTTAAAGAGGGCTTAGCTGGCTACCTTGTTCACGATTGCTTTTAAAGGAACCTTACCTATTGCAGAGCAAAAGAAGATGCTGCTAATAAAAGCAGATCACACCTGGTGTCCTTGAAATTCGTTTATTTTAAAAGCCTCTTAATTTTTTTAAATTAAAAAATGTAGTTTTTGAATAGATAGAACAGTCTTAGGGGTTTGAAGAGTTAGAAAGGTTTAGAGAGAAAAAGCCCTTTACCTCTGACCCTGGGAATCGGAGTTCTAATCTGCCCCTTCGTATCCCACCCCCACTAGGTAATCTCTATTTCTGGTTTCTTGTTTATTCTTCTGCATGTGTAAGTGTCTTTGCTAATCCAGCTGTGGAACTAAAAAGGGACCTTGTTTGGAGGGGTTCCTATTGTTGAAAATGTTTTTAAAATGTGTTACTGCTAACGGAGGAAAGCTAAATCTGAAAAATTTAAGGGAAAGGGATAAAAATGTAGTTGTACCGGAATGATATCGCTGCCAGAAAACTTAAGGGTATTCTCTTTTGATGTCTTATTGAAATCAGAATGAGAAAAACCATGCAATGCCTCAATAAAAACAGGTTAAAGTACCTACTTTAACCCTTTTACCCTTTTCCCTAGCTGATTACAACATTAACTAATAACTGTTTTACAGGATTAAGAGGTGTACACTGGGAATACATTATATAAAACGTTTTCAAAATGAATCTTTTGGTAATAGTGCTTAGGCTTTTGTAGTAAGTGTTCGGATTAAAAAATAATAATAAAGATTAAACCCCACCACTTTGTGAGCACAGCAGCTTAAAGGCTTTTTGGGGGGGGGGAAAGGAAGGGGAGACCGCAACCAGTTCTTTTTAAATTTATATTTTGATCAGTGTTTTTGGTAGAAAATAGAGTGAGGGAAGGATGCTGATTTGACTTTTTCCCTTCTTGTCAAAGAAAGACAGACATAATCAGAACATTTTCATAATTTGGCTTTACCTTGCAATAATAATGCTTCTATTGTGTTCCATTATTTTTATGATTTTCAATATGCCGTTGAAAAATTTAAATAAGGACAATTTCTGAATCAGATTTCAGTTAACAAAGATCCTCTGCAGGGACTGAATTTGCACAATAGAGAAAGTCCTTTCCTTTGTATGTTAGCTGGGTTGAAGGGGGAAGGGAGGAGTTATACAACAATTGATTGCTGTCTTTTAGTTGTAAGAGGGAGAGGTGTGTGCAAAGGCAGCTCCCTGAGTTAGAATGAGCAATGAATAGAACCCTTTAAAGAATATAAAATTCTGTAGATTTTCAGGCTTTAAGTAAATCACACAATCAAGTGCTTTCCATCTCCCACTTCTTAGAGAACAAGTTAAAGATTATGCAGAGGTTTATTAAAGCAAGGTAATTTTGTAAAAGAATGAGATCCATTTAAAATGTATTTTGTTTTCTGCTAATTTTAAATGTCTTATCACACAGAAAAAAATTGTGTTTAAATAGCGGGAATAAATGTTAAGTGTTACAATATTGGGGTATCTTCACATAATATGTAAAAATATATGGAAGAGTTTTCTTGTCCTTAACATGTTCTTTAACTGGAGATATTTTTAGGCTTAAACAAATTTGACTCATTGGTGCCTATATTATTGCTAAGTTTCTTTTGTCACCAGCTAGTTTCTATATAGAAACACCTCAGGTTTTGAATGTTTTAATTTTCAGCATCTGTTTTTATGATAGACTTTTGCACATTTAAAAGGGAAAGTGAAATAATCAGGGTTATCTTGAGAAATAGCATTAAAAAATTAATACAGAATGCTTGAGATGTATTTTATTTCCCAAGTAGGTTGCCTCTGGCAGATCGAAGGGCAACGCGGGGCTCAGTGCCCAGAGCATTGATGGTGTTTGATTGACTTGGGTAGAGGGCACCTTGTCCAACTACCTTTCTTGTAAACTCTCGGTTGCTCAGGCATTGTATTGTTAGGCATGCTTAAGAAGGGCTTTCAGGCTTGATTTTGAGACATTTTTTAATCCTGTGATCACTAAGGTTTAGATAAAAAGTTACGAAGATACTGGTAATATGAGTGGAAGTTTTGCCAAATCTTCAAAGTCTCACTTTCTCCTTGGTTTGAAATTAAAATAAAAAAAAAAAAACAACTTTAAATATTTCATGAAAAATAACATCCAATTGAAGATTTTATTTTTGTTTCGTACTTTAAAGAATATGGTGTTTGGGGCCTCCCTGGTGGCGCAGCAGTTAGGCGCTGTGCTGTGGAGCTGTCGGCAGGCAGCGGTGACTCGGGTTCGACGCCCGGCCGGGGAGATTCCCACATGGTGCAGCAGACCTCTCCTGCCTCACCCCCTGCTCCCCTGAGCAGTGTGTTTCCGTCCATCTGCCGGTGCTGCTCCCTGCTCTGTTTCTGGTGAACCCTCTCGCTGCCCCAGCCTCTGGCCTGTACCCCAGTTTGTATGCATAAATAAATAAATCTTTAAAAAAAAAGAATATGGTATTTGAGCTGAAGTTAAGTAGAGCACAGTATTTAGAGTAAACGTGCTAGTCTGAAAACACCTTGGGTGTGTATATTCATTAAATTTGGCTCCTGAACTTCTTTATTGAATGATTTGAAATAAATGTTACTTAGCATCAGTTATATTTCTACCCTTTACTACTTGTTTTACTTTTTAAAAATTATTATCATTTCCCTTGAACGAAAATAGTATGTTATTTTTTTGAAACCAGTTAGGATAGTTAAATCATTTTAGTAGAAACCATGTAATTTAAAAAAAAATTTTTTTTTAAGGTTTATTTATTTAAGCTGGGGTACAGGCCAGAGGCATAGAGTGGCGAGAAGGTTCACCAGAGACAGAGTGGGGAGCAGAACAGGCAGATCGACGGAAATACACTGCTGAGGGGAGCAGCAGGCCAGGCAGGAGAGGTCTGCCGCACCATGTGGGATTCTCCCCAGCCGGGCGTCGAACTCGCATCACCGCTGCCAACAGCTCCACAGCGCAGCGCTTAACCGCTGTGCCACCAGGGAGGCCCCAGAAACCATGCAATTTTTTGTGTGACATTTAGGTCTTTAGTGTATAGAAATTTGTTTTGCAGTGAAAAGATGTTCTCAGTATATCTTTAAAGTATTGCTCTATTCAGATTTCCCCCTGTATTTTCTCTCTGCCAAGTTGAAAGTTAAAAGCACCTAAACTTCACAATGGGATGTCTATAAGACACTATCTTAAATTTAGTGAATTCTTGCATTTACTTACTTAGGACTTTGCGTAAAGAGATGAATAGAAATCTCGCACATTAAAAAAATATTTGTAGGAAAGTTCAATGAAAAATGCTTATTATTGCTTGTTCCTGTATAACTGGTGCTAGATTTTAAGTCCAGCATTGAACTCTAGGGATATATGTATGTCTTTCATGTATTAGATACTGAGTTTGGGTTAGTTGAGAACTTTGACAAAGAAAGATTTTCTAATTATACCTTTTTTTGATTTGTTATAGTCTATCATGGTTATGCTTTTGCGTATATATATATATATATATATATATATATATTTACAGTTAATTTCCTAAAATTGACTTTACTTTCACCCTATGATTTTATGTTTTTGACTTAAAAGCTAGGGTGTTTATATTAAAAGCAATTTTGTATTTTATAAAACTATTTGGCATACAGTAATTTGCATCTTTTGTAAATCAGGAAATTGATAGGTGGTAGTTTTTTCTCAACTTAAAAAAAAAACCACCAAAACTGTGTTGTCTGCATATCTTTTCTGGGTTCAAGATTATTTAAAAGTCACCCTGGGGCCTCCCCGGTGGCACAGCTGTTAAGCGCTGCGCTGTGGAGCTGCCAGCAGCGGCGGTGCAAGTTCGATGCCCAGCCGGGGAGAATCCCACCTGGCGCGGCAGACCTCTCCTGCCTCGGCCCGCTGCTCCTCTCAGCAGTGTATTTCTGATCTGCTACCCGCTCTGTCTCTGGTGAGCCCTTTCGCCACCCCACGCCTCTGGCCTGTACCCCAGCTTGTATATATAAATAAAAAATAAATCTTTAAAAAAAAAAATAAAAGTCACCTTGGGTTAAATGAAAGAAAATGAAACTAATCACCTTATATCAAAAAGGTGTTAGAATGTTCATTGAAAACTATTATTTAGACATTTAGGGAGGTGCTTAAACTTGGATAGGAAGGTGTTATGTTTTTATTTTCACACACTTACCTGAATTTAGTATTTCTTTGAAATTTAATAGAGGGGAAAAACCAATATGGTGTGGTATGAGTAGTACCTGTGATTTAGCCACTGACACAAATCAGAGTATTTTCGTATTACAGTTGTTGCATGTATCTCATTATTTATGCTTACCACAACTTAGAAATTGCAGTAGGTTTTTAGGATATAAAGAACCATATATATTACTATATGACCAATATATATTGTGTATATATATTTTTAATTCTACCTTGGATAATTTTTTTTTAAAGATTTATTAATTTATGCATACAAGCTGGGGTGCAGGCCAGAGCTGGGGTACAGACCAGAGGCATGGGGCAGCAAGAGGGTTCACTGGAGACAGAGTGGGGAGCAGAACAGGCAGATCAGAAATACACTGCTGAGAGGAGCAGCGGGCGAGGCAGGAGAGGTCTGCCGTGCCATGTGGTAATCTCCCTGGCCCGGTATGGAACTTGCGTTGCCACTGCCTACAGCTCCACAGCGCAGCACTTAACTGCTGCGCCACCAGGGAGGCCGGATAATTTCAAGCTTACACAAAAGCGTAAAAATAATAAATGAATCTCATGTACCCATCGTTTAGCTCCAGCAGCCATCAACCATGGCTCATCTGACATTACAAAGAAAAATAAAGGAGGGGAGCCTGTTGAGATGGCAGTGATGAGGAAGGCCTCCTTGAAAAGATTGCATTTGATATACTAGAATGAAGACCTAACAATGCCTCGATGCATTTTTTCCTGTTACTTTTTTTCACTTAAAAATTATTTTGAAACAGTTCAGGATGATTCAAAGAATTCCCACATTCCCTTTATCAAATTCCCCAATTGTTGACACATTTACTGTCTTACTCTCTCTTGTCTTTCCTGGCTGATATCCTGTCTCCCTTAAACTCTCTAGTGCATATTTCCCCAAGTCAAGACGTTCTCCTGCACTGCACCATGCAACCCTCCTAGTCAGGAAATAGGTATTGGTACAGCATAACTACCCAGTCCCTAGACCCCGTCACATGATACCTACCTTGCCAACAATGTCTCTTCTCCTTTTTGGTCCAGGATCCTAGCCAGTACTGTGTGCTGTGCTGGGTTGTCAGATATTACCAATCTAGAACAGTTTCTCAGTCTTACCCTAATTCTCATGTGCCTGATAGACTTAAAGAGCATAGATTTTTCATTCTGCAGGATGACCCTTAACTACCTGGGTCTGTCCAGCATTAACTCATGGTCAGACCAAGTGATGCGTTCTTGGCAGGAATACTACAGAAGTGAGTATGTGCCCTCTTAGGGTGTCATTTGAGGCAAACAACGTGGATCCATCCCTCCACTGCTATGTTAATGTTGACCACCTAGTCAAATTAGTGTCTTGCCATTTTCTCCTTTGTATTTAATTAGCCTTTTATGAGGAGAGATAGTCTAAGATTATGCTGATCGTCTTTTCTGTCATCAGATCTATACTCTTGCCTGTATTATATACTGCTGTGATTTACACATATATTTACTTGCATATATGCTTATATAGAGAGAGCGAGAGCGTGCGCATGTGTGTGCATATAACTTTATATCATGTATTTAAAATTATGGGTTCACACATTTTCCAGTACATGAAGATTCTTTTTTTTTTTTTTTTTAAAGATTTATTTATTTTATGCATACAAGCTGCGGTACAGGCCAGAGGCATGGGGCAGCGAGAGGGTTCACCAGAGACAATGGGGAACAGAACAGGCAGATCGACGGAAATACACTGCTGAGGGGAGCAGTGGGCAAGGCAGGAGAGGTCTGCTGTGCCATGTAGGAATCTCCCCGGCCGGGCGTCGAACTCGCGTCGCTGCTGACGACAGCTCCACAGCGCAGCGCTTAACCACTGCACCACCAGGGAGGCCCTACACGAAGATTCTTTCTGACATCGCCATTTGCATGTTTGTAAAATGTTACTGTGAGAAACTTCCATTCTCAATATATTTACTGATTTGCTCCGTTATATGCTCAGTGTAACTGATATCCCAACCACTGCCTCCCATAACTCTGCCACCTCTGTACACGTTGCTTCTGCTTTCTCTGCCTTAATTACTTTCTTCTTTGGGAGCCAACATTTGGTGTTGGGAGCAGACAAGATGATACTGGAAGTGACTTGTATATTTTTGCCTTCAGTTCTTTTTTCCAGAGGGGACAACTTGTGAGTGAATGTATCACCTACCTTTGGTGCCATTTTTAAGCAGACTTTAGAAGTGCATCCCCCTCTTTAAGTTTTGGTTCTGTCAATATTTCTACCACTACTTTGTAACATCAGCTTAGTCACTGGATCAGTTTGAGCTTTATTATAAGCTGAGTCAGACACAAGAGGGGGCAGTTAGAAAAAGAGTCTGTTTCTTAGAAATATTTAAAAATCGAGCCTCCTTGGTGGCGCAGCGGTTAAGTGCTATGCTGTGGAAGTGACACAGCGGCCACGTGAGTTCAGTGCCCAGTTGGGGAGATTCCCACATGACCCCGCAGACCTCTCTTGCTTCGTCCACTGTTCCCCTCAGCAGTGTATTTCTGTTGATCTGCCAGTTCTGCTCTCCACTCTGTCTCTGGTAAACCCTCTTGCTGCCCTACGCCTCTGGCCTGTATCTTAGCTCGTATGCATAAAATAAATAAATATTTTTAAAAAAGAAATATTTAAAAATCATATTGCTGCACATATTTGGGTGTCAGTAACTTTTTTGTGTGGTTTATCAGCAAAATTTTGCTCTGGCCCTACCTTCCCCAAAACCTAGTTGATCTCATTTAACCTTTCTTTTCCTCTCCCCTTTGTACTATTGGCCCCAATCCAGGGGGTTACTTAATGCATTAAGTCTCTTATTCCTTGTCACAAGTCCCAGAGTGCTGGAATTTGTATGATTTGTATTATTTTGAAGTAGATTATAGCCATTTTATCTATAAATATTTCATGTTTCTAGAAAATATTAAAATACAGAAAGTATTATTATATTAAAATACCAATAATTACTCTCTCTTTCAAGTACCTAGTCAGTATTCAACCTTGTAATTGTCTTAAGAATCTTTTTTAGGGGCCTCCCTGATGGTGCATGGGTTTAAGTCTCAACGCTTTCAAGCTGTCACCAGCCACTGCAGCATGAGTTCAATCCGCTGCCAGGGAGCTGACCCACATGGCTCAGCAGACCTCTCCTGTCTCCCCACTGCTCCCCTCAGCAGTGTATTTCAGTAGATCTGCCTGTCCTGCTCCCCTCTGTCTCTGGTGAATCATCTGACCCCTCCCCCCACGCCTCTATCCTACACCCCAGTTCTTGTATGCATAAAAAAATAAAAATAAATATTTAAAAAAGCCTTTTTTAAAACCTCGACTTTAAATAAGGTACACAAATTGAGATTGGTGACCTTTTGGGGGGTGATGTTAAAAAAATTTACTGAGGTATAATTTTCATATAGTTAAATGTACTTATTTTGTTGAATTTTGACAAATACCGATGTCCTTGTAACCACGGCTACAGTCAGGATGGCATAATTTATTATTTTTTTAAAGATTTATTTTTGTATACATGCTGGGGTTTAGGCCTAAGGTGTGAGGGGGTAAGAGGATTCACCAGAGACAAAATGGGGAGCAGAACAGGCAGATTGACTGAAATACACTGTTGAGGGAGCAGTGGGTGAGGCAGGAGAGGTCTGCTGTGCCATGTGGGAAGCTACCTCACTGGGCATTGAACTCTGCTATGGTGGCTGCGGATAGCTTCATAGTGCTGAGACTTAACCCCTTGCGCCACCAGGGAGGCCCCACAGTTTATTTTTTGATGGGCATTTGGATTATGTAGGTCTTTTTTAATCTTCTGGTTCTAATCTCATTACACCTTATTTTGTTGGAAACTAAGGTGATGATTGTGTAGTTTCTCACAGTATCAGTGGGTTTTGTTAATTTCATGCTTGACCTGTGGTGTATGTTAAAGTCACCTTTTGTTCTTTATATTGCCTGTATTGTTTTAAATGAATCAATTTTTAAATGTTTTGATAGTTATATTTCTCTGTAGTGGGTTTTCTTTGTAATCCTGTGCATTTTTTTAATTTAGTAATCTTATTCTGAGAAAGCGCTTCTAAGTTTCACCAGACTGTCAAAGTTGACTGTGGTTTAAAAACGTCAAGTACCATTGATTTTGACAAGTTATTAGGATAAGAAATAAGTGCTATGGGGGAGGGGGGAGGGGAGGATAAGGGCACAAAATGGAAGAGAGGAGAATACAGGGGACCATGGAGATGGATCACGGGTGAATTGGTGGTGGGCTACCCAAGGGGAATATAAAATGTAAAAGACACAAATAACAATAAAAAAAAAAAAAAGAAATAAGTGCTAATTTGAGCTTTGACATTAAAGGTTAAAATCATCAAAGAACTTTAGAAAACAAAACAAAGATAGTGGCCTGAGAATAGCTTGGCTCTGCGCCTCTTCATAGTAAACTTACCTGGTTAGAGCTGCTGTTTTTATAATGAAGATTGGTTTTTATTTTTACGTTCTCCTCTTCCCCCTAGTGTTATCCTAGAAATAAAGGAGTCTTTAGAATTTAAGATCGTTCCTTTCAGTTTGAATTCTTCCAATGAAATGAATTGCAAATGTATCTATAGTTAGACTTAAATGTCATAATGGATATTCACTTCTATTTTATAGGTGAATTCAGCTTTCATGAAAGAAAATTTTCAAAAATCTCATTTATAAAGCACTCCTAAAAGTCAGTTACTGTGTGATACGTGCTTTATATAAAATAACTTACTTATCGAGAGTGGATGCATTTAATATCTCCCATAAATTTGAGTGGGTTGGATTCTAGGTTGTTTTTAAATAGATTTATTTTATTTATTTATACATAGGAAAACTGGGGTGTAGGCCAGAGGTGCATGGGGGAGGGGGCGCGGGGTGGGCCCGGTGAGAAGATTCACCAGAGAAAGAGTGGGCAGCAGAAAAGGCAAATCTACTGAAATACACTGCTGAGGGGAGCAGCAGGCGAAACAGAAGAGGTCTGCTTTGCCGTTTGGGTCATCTCCCTCACCGGGGATTGAACTCATGCTGCAGTGGCTGGTGATGGCTTGATAGTGTTGAGACTTTAACCCCTGTGTCACCAGGGAGGCCCCCATGCCTTGAAGATTTACAAGTATAGTAATGATCACTTAGATTATAGAGGAGCTTAATATCTAGAAATACTGTGTAGCTATCATTCAGACTGTTGGTGTGTCAGCTATTCCAGTGAAATGAGTCATTCTGTAAACAGCTATGCTCTTCGGTCAAACCTAGCCTTCCTGGGTCACCTGTATTTGTATGTACAGTCTCAAATAATTTTAAATTATATTACAACTTTTAAAAAAATGTACTTTGTTGGGTCTCCCTGGTGGCGCAGTGGTTGAGCACTGCGCTGTGGAGCTGTCGGCAGCCCGCGATGCAAGTTCAACGCCCGGCCGGGGAGAATCCCACATGGTGAGGCAGACCTCTCCTGCCTCTCCTGCTGCTCCCCACAGCAGTGTATTTCTGATCTGCCTGTTCTGCTCCCCACTCTGTCTCTGGTGAACCCTCTCGCTGCCCCACGCCTCTGGCCTGTACCCCAGCTTGTATGTATAAATAAATAAATCTTTAAAAAAAATTGTACTTTGTTATACTAACCTATGAAATATAAGGACATACTAGTTTTTTTCCTTACTACGTCCTCATTTCTATTTTTCTTATGAAGTAACCCTTTGTTAGGTGGTTTTTGACAGATTATTCCTTTTCAACATAAGTTTCCTTTGTCATTCCAAAGTAGATGTAGTAAAGAAACTTTGATCACAGCTTTGAGTCTCATAGGGTAATGACATTTTTGTTGCTCATATTGAAAATTGATTTTTAAAATGTTTTTCTCAGAGGATTCTTTCTAAAGGACTTTTTGTTTGTAGAAAAATCTTTTTAGAAGTTCTAGAGATTAGGGCCTCCCTCGTAGTACAGGGGGTTGAGTGTCAGCACTATGAAGCTATCGCCAGCCTCTGCTGCCTGAGTTCTATCCACATGGTGCAGCAGACCTCTCCTGCCTCGCCTGCTGCTCCCCTCAGCAGTGTATTTCAGTTGATCTGCCTGTTCTGCTCCCCACTCCATCTCTGCTGAATCCTCTCACTGCTCACCCCACCTCTGGCCTACAGCCCAGCTCTTGTATGTATAAATAAATCTTTTAAAAAAGAGCTCTAGAGATTATACTTCATCAGATTGAAAAGTTGACTGAGGAAGCCTGCATATTTAATAAGTTTAACGAATGATTGCTGTAGAGACTAGTGACTTATTTTTTGACTTGGTGGGATTAATTTCATGCCACATTTTTTATTGGGTGGCATAAATTTATAAAACACTGGAATTGAGTAGAAAATTCCAAAGACTTTTTAAATTAAAGAGTGATAAAGAATAACCCATTTTCTTAGTGTGGAAGTAGAGGTATTCTTTAAAGATTTCATGAAAATACTCAGTAGGATATGAAAAGAGTGGAATTTATGTGTATTAAAAAAAGGTGGGATCACATTTTTGTCTTTGTTCTAAGCAACCATGAATTATGAAATGAGCATAAAAGTCACTAGTCAGGTGAAATATTAGAAGTACTCGATTTCCCAAAGTCTTTAAAAAGTTACTATTTTACTAGAAACTTAACTCATAGGATTAGAAGTTAATTTCTTTCTCAGCAATTGTAAGTAATAGTCCTGTTAAGCTAGGTAGGAAGCATATTTTCAGAGTTCTTTATTCACACTAGAGGCTCTTGATTTGAAATTTTGCTCACTTATTTAGCTATTTCAACTTTGTCCTCTCAGCCTTCCCTTTTTGATCAGCTTGTCTTGCTCCTCTTTTTCTCGTCTAACTGCATCATTTACCACCTCTGAGAAATGGACCATGATCACTTGCATTTATTTACAATTACATTTGAGTGCTTCCCAGAAAAGTACTATGTAAATCAGTTGTATTTATGAAATTATTCATAGATTATGATGAGCAAATGTACAAATGTTAACTTAGTGGTCATCAGGATTATCTATATTCTTACACTATGTATTTCTTGCACTTTATTGTAGTTTTTGCAGTTATGCTTTTGCCTCCTGTTCTCTGGAGAAATACGTTATGAATTCTAAGATTGTCTAAAGTTAAAATATTCTGTTTAAAGCCAATAGGATCTAAAGATTATAGAATCTTTTTTTTTTGTAAAGATCACAGAATCTTTAAGAGTCCTCACCCCCCTTATAATTGGACAATCTTTCAGAGGTTTATCCATTAAGCACTATCCTTTTGTTAAAGGTTAATTTTACTTGGTAAATAGTTTATCATTGGTTGGTTTAAATACTATATATATATACACATATATATTTAATGGCTTCTATAATAGTTCTTAAGAATTTTGGCGTTCAAGTCATTACTGAGAACATTGCCTTCTCCCAAGAGTTCTATTCATCAAGTTGTTATGTATAGGAATCTAGGCATTTACCATGGAGTCAATAAACAGAGAAGGAGTATAATTTTGTTGGTTGAATTAAGCTTATTCTCAGTGTTCAAGTTTTCTTAAACTCTGTGGAATCAGTTAATAGTTTTTCATATCAAAATGGTAATCTATTATGATCATAGTGACTGATAGTGGTTACCTAATTCCTTTCTATTGTCAAATTATATATCCCATTGATTAGTTGTTAGATGTTTAGGTTGTTTCCATTTTTGGGCTATTATGAATACTACTATGCACGTTTCTGTACCTGTTTTTATGTGGACATATGTTGTCAGTTCTCTTAAATATATACTAGGAGTGAAATTGCTGGCTTATATGGTGATTCTAAGTTTAACATTTTGAGAAACTGCCAAACTGTTTTCCAAAGTGGCTGCACCATTTTACAATCTCATGGCAATGTGTTAGGGTTTAGATTTCTCCTTATTCTCATCATCATTTGTTACTATCTTTTTTTTTAATAGTCTGTATAGTGGGTGTAAAGTAGTATCTTACCGTGGTTTTAGTCATTTCCCTTAAACACTAACGATGTCAGCATCTTCTTATGGGTTTATTGACCATTTTATTTTTAAAGATTTTTTTTTTTTAAAATTATACATACAAGAGCTGGGGTGCAGGCCAGAGGTACAGGGGTTGAGAGGATTCACCAGAGACAGAGTGGGGAGCAGAACAGGCAGATCTACTGAAATACACTGCTGGGGGGAGCAGCGGGTGAGGCAAGAGAGGTATGCTGCGCCATGTGGGAAGCTCCCTGGCCCAGATGGAACTTAGGTCCTTATGTCGAAGTGCCTGGTGATAGCTTGAAAGCCCTGTGCCACTAGGGAGGCTTTGTTGACCATTTTGTATCTTTTTTGGAGAAATGTGTTTTTAATCCTTTGCTCCTTTTCTAATTGCATTATGTCTTTTTCTTTATTGAATTGCAAGAGTTCATTATTAGATACAAAATTTGCAAATATTTTTCCCCTTTTTCTGTGGGATTATGTGAGTTTTTATTGTCTGTCTTAGGATAGAATGATACTGATAACTTTTAATTTACTATTGTCATTTTCATGGTAATGGCTTAAATTTATCTTTGCCATATAAGATACTTGTTAAAACTTGAATTTTATTTTTGGTTTTAACTTTCATTATTTATTTACTTATTTGTTTATTTTTAAAGATTTATTTATGCATGCAAGAACACTGTAGGCCGGAGATGCAGGAGGCAAAAGGATTCCTGAGAGACAAAGTGGGGAACACTGCACCCCATTTAATATTTTTTAATTGTGTTTTTGAAGATATTAGGTTGTTACATACTGCAACTTACAGAAATTAAGCACAATTTCTTAGCTGTCTGTTCTCATCTCTGTTTGCTTATTTAGGGTTTTTAAAACCCTTTTTTTAAAAAAAAATTATCTTTATTTACTTATGCATACAAGAATTGGGGTGTAGGCCAGAGGTGCGGCAGGGTGAGAGGATTCACCAGAGACAGAATGGGGAGCAGAAGAGACTGGTCCACTGAAATACATTGCTGAGGAGCGGTGGTTGAGATAGGAGATGGATTGAACAACTCCTGCAGTGACTGTGGATAGCTTCATAGTGCTGACACTTAACCCCTTGCACCACCAGGGAGGCCTGGTTTCTTAAACTCTTTAAAAATTATAAATAAGTTAACATCACTACACCAGTGATCGTGTAATTTTTTTTTAAAGATTTATTTTTTATTTATACATACAAGCTGGGGTATAGGCCAGAGGCATGGGGCGGCGAGAGGGTTCACCAGAGACAGAGCGGGTAGCAGCACAGGCAGATCAGAAATACACTGCTGGAGGGGAGCAGCGGGCGAGGCAGGAGAGGTCTGCCGCACCATGTGGGATTCTCCCCGGCTGGGCGTCGAACTCGTGTCGCCGCTGCCGACAGCTCCACAGCACAGCGCTCAACCGCTGCGCCACCAGGGAGGCCCTGATCGTGTAATTTTAGAAGATGTTATTTTGTACATATCACTGGAGAGTCCATAGGTTCTCGGAAAACCTATGGCTAAGACTTGATGTTTTTAAAAAAGAGGATATTGTGGTTTGATTATTACTATTATTATTTTTTAAAGATTTATTTTTTTTTTTTTGCATACAAGCTGGGGTATAGGCCAGAGGTGTGGGGTGGCAAGAGGGTTCATCAGAGAGTGGGGAGCAGAACAGGCAGATTGATGGAAATACACTGCTGAGGGGAGCAGTGGGCAAGGCAGGAGAGGTCTGCTGCGCCACGTGGGAATCTCCCCAGCCGGGCGTCTAACTCCCGTAGGCCACTGCCAACTGCTCCACAGCGCAGCACCAAACCGCTGCACCACCAGGGAGGCCCAGTTTGATTATTTTTGATGCTTTTTCCCCTCTTTAATTAGTAAACATTAGATAAATGTTTCATTTTGAATATTTGAGGAATACTTGAATACTGCCGGAAATGTATGGTTTGGGGAAGAGCAGACAAAATCAGATCGTATTTGCCCAAAGTTTTTACGTCTGTGCAGTTATAAGTTTCTTCTAAAAAATTTGGATATTTTTTGTCTTCTCAATATAGAAGAGTGGTGTAGATTTGTGATTCCCGAACAAGTTCTCCTTTGTTCAGTTGTATTTGTTCCAAAGTGTTCTCTCCTTACATAAAAAACGATAGTGATGGGCCTCCCTGGTGGTGCAGGGGTTAAACTCTCAGCACTATAAAGCTATCATCAGCCACTGTGGAATGGGTTCGATCCCCCGATCCCTGACCAGGGAGCTGACCCACATGGCACAGCAGACCTCTCCTGTCTCACCCACTTGCTGCTCCCCTCAGTAGTGTATTTCAGTACATCTGCCTGTTCTGCTCCCCACTCTGTCTCTGGTGAATTCTCTCAACACTGCACAGCCTATATCCCAGTTCCTGTATGTATTTAAAAAAAAAAAATCTGTAGGAAAAAAAACCCAAAATGGAACGATAGTAACTGTGAGTCTACCTTTTTGAGGAAGGAGTGCAGTTTGACTTTTGTTTCACATGCATAACCTTATGCATTGAATATTTGGTCCCTCATTCTGTGTTGCATTTAGCTTGTTATTTCAGGATTTAAGCTTAAATGTTTTGATGGGGTGTTGGTTGCTATTTTTCTTTTCTTTCTTTTTTAGTATTTATTAATTAATTTATTAAAAAATTATTTATGCATACAAGAGCTGGTGTGTAGGCCGGAGGTGTAGGGGGTGAAAGGATTCACCGGAGACAGAATGGGGAGCAGAACAGGCAGATTGACTGAGGTACACTGCTGAGGGGAGCAGCGGGGGAAAAAAGGAGAGGTCTGCTGCGCCATGTGGAAAGCTCCTTGGCTGGGGATTGAACTCAAACTCTTGCTGCATTGGCTGTGGATAGATTCATAGTGCTGAGACCCACTGCGCCACCAGGGAGGCCCTTCTTTTTTTTAAAAAAAGAAAAATCTGTGTGGCCATGTGTAATAAGCCTTTCGTGTGTGTGTTAAAATATACATGACAATTTCTTGTTTTAACAATTTTAAGTACAGTTCACTGATATTAAATAAATGCACAATGTTATGTAACCATCACTACTGCCTACTTCTAGAATTTTTTCATTTCATATGGAAACTACTCATTAAGCCTCCCCCCGTACCCCTTCCTCCATCCCCTGGTAACCTCTATTCTACATCTGTCTCTGTGAATTTGTCTATTTTAGATGACCTCATATAATATCATCACAAATACTTTTACTATTGTGTCTCACTTATTTAATGTTTCTAAGGTTTATCCATGTTAGTAACAGGTATCAAAACATCACTTCTTTTTATGTTAAAATAATCCATTGTGTATATCTCCAACTTTTTATTTATCCATTTATCCACTGATGATCCTTAGGTTGTTTCCATCTTTTGGCTACTTCAAATAATGCTGCAGTGAATATTGGTGTACATATATCTGTTTGAGTCTCAATTTTCAATTTTTTTTTGTAAATACCTAGGATGGATTTGCTGGGTTATGTGATTATTTTATGCTTAACTCTTGGAGAAAATGCGAAACTTTTGCACAATGGCTATACCATTTTTCAGTTCTATCAAGTATACTCTAGGGTTTAAATTCCTCCACATCTTTGCCAACATTTTTCCTTTAAATAATAGCCATCCTATGGGTGTGAAGTGGTATTCCATTGTGATTTTGATTTGCTTTTCCCTAGTGACTAATGATTTTGAGCATCTTTCTTGTGCCTGTCTGCCTACTGGATCTTCTCTAGTGAGGTGTTTTGCATGAGTGGTTTGGTGGAGGGTGAGTGGAACATGTGCACATATAGAGGAGTAAAATGTAAGCCCAAAATTACAAAAAAGTCAGATAATAAAAAAATTTATGAGGTGGGTTGAATTGTAAGATTTCTTGTATTTTAGGTATGTCCTTTGTCAGATACTTTGAAAGTTATTTTTAAATGTCTGATGTTTGTATGGAAAAAGAACTATTTCAATTTCTACTTGTATTTTTCCTATGTAAAATGATCCTTTTATAAGTTCATTTGCATCAAATAATTGTGTTACTTCTAGTTCAGTTGCCTAATAAGATGGCTTTTAGAATTATGCTTTCCTTATAGATCATACTACATGATATAAAACTGAAAGTTCTGCTTTTCTATTGTCAACTTTTTCAGGGGAAGTATAAAATTGTGATTTTGGATTGTCAGCAAATAAGAGTGCTATATTTGGAAGTGCTGTGCTTGCCTTTCTAAATGCCAAATTACAAGTACATGAAATATAATTAACTCTTAATGAACTTTATAGAATTTTCATGAATTTTTTATTCCAAGCACTTACATTTCTCACATTTAAGCTTCAAAATGTAAACAGTGCCTTAAATTTTTTTCTTTACAGTCATAGTAAACATTTTTGGAATAAAAATGAAAACATATGGCCTTTCAAAAGATTTTCTCAGATTTATTTTTTATGGAAAAGCTTTAATTATGTCTAAAATAAATTTGAGCAGTTTTCTTTTAATCCCTTGTAAAAAACTACATTAAAATATTAGAGTTGGGTCTCCCTGGTGGCTCAAGGGGTTAAGTCTCAGCACTATGACGGTATCCGCAGCCACTGCAGCAGGAGTTGGATCCTGGCCACTGGGGAACTAACCCACATGGCGCAGCAGATTTGTCCTGTCTGCTGCTCCCCTCAGCAGTGTATTTCAGTAGATCTGAAATTACACTGTCATGTTTCTCCAGCCCCATATTTACTAAAAAAATTGTCACTTCCAAATAAGTGCACAAAATATTTGAATTTATTTTGAAATCATCTAAATTTTTCAGTAAGGTCATTTTCACTTAAAAGTTAAAATGAAATCTATAAAATAGCAGTGTATAGTTTCAATAAAAATCTTTTAGGATTTCAAAATTACTTTGATCAATCTTATATTCAATATCTTTGTTTGAAATGTAGAAATTGCAAAAAAAAAACTTCTGAAATTTATTTTAGCTAAGTGTTCTATAAAGGTAAAAGGTATTTCAGTAAATTTATTTAAGAAATTAGTACAATAAAATATGTGTTTAGAATATTTGTAGACATTTGCCCCAAGAAAGGCAAATTTGAGTGTAAATTGTGTTATATTTTATTTTTTTAAAGATGTGTTTATTTATGCATACAAGCTGGAGTGGAGGCCAGAGGTTTGGGGTGGTAAGAGGATTCATCAGAGACAGTGGGGAGCAAAACAGGCAGACAGACTGAAATACACTGCTGAGGGGAGCAGTGGGTGAAGTAGGAGAGGTCTGCTACACCATGTGGGAAGCTCCCTGGCTGGGCATCGAACTTTAGTGGCTCTGGATGGCTTCATAGTGCTGCAACCTAACCTGCTGTGCCACCAGGGAGGCCCTGTATTACATTTTAAAAGGAAGATTTATTAGGAAAAGGAGAAAGAAAAAGCCACCTGCATAA
Source organism: Scalopus aquaticus (assembly GCA_004024925.1). NCBI lineage: Eukaryota > Metazoa > Chordata > Mammalia > Eulipotyphla > Talpidae > Scalopus > Scalopus aquaticus. The sequence goes on along the minus strand of PVIJ01000718.1, from coordinate 29,241 downwards.
TCACAAGTGTGCAGTCTAGGGACTAGAGCTATCTAAAAACCATTTTCAGTGTCACTTTGCAACCCCCCTCTCTTGAATGGATAGATGGATGGATGGATGGATGGATGGATGGAAGGAAGGCTAGATGGATGGATGGATAGATACATAAAAAGTGTAAGTTGTCTAAAAATATAAAATTTTCAAAAACTATTTTTGAAACAGTATTACTATCCAGTAGTAATGTCAACTTTATTTTTTCCAGATATGGCCGTGTGGAAAGTGTCAAAATTCTCCCCAAGAGGGGATCTGAAGGAGGAGTGGCTGCCTTTGTGGATTTTGTGGACATCAAAAGTGCACAGAAAGCTCACAACTCAGTTAACAAAATGGGAGATAGAGACCTACGCACGGATTATAATGAACCAGGCACCATTCCGAGTGCTGCTCGGGGATTGGATGATACAGTTTCCATAGCATCTCGTAGTAGAGAGGTTTCTGGGTTCAGAGGAGGTGGTGGAGGGCCTGCTTATGGCCCCCCACCATCACTTCATGCACGAGAAGGACGTTATGAGCGGAGACTTGATGGGTAAGTTCCAAGGTTTCTGTAGGCAGGTATTTTGTATTTGATATGGTGAGAAACAGAAACTCATATTTAGGGGCCCCAGATGGATTTAAAGTTTTGGGCATTCTCAATGTTTCCTATTTTGGGTTGGAAACAGAAGCTATTTATATCCCAGTGGCTGGTATCTTATGGAATCGTAGAGGATATTTCCTGCAGCTGGTTGGATATCTACTCCTGAGATATAAAGAGGAAGATAATGGCAAATGATGGCAGCATCATTTTTGGAGTTACCTGTCTTCTAGAATTAATTACTCCTTCTCTTGGATAATGTTAAGGCCTTCCTTGGATATATCCTTTTACCCGATGGAGCTATTTGGCTGCAGATTTTGTGGTTGTACTATCTGGAATATTTCTGGAGTATTAGAGTCTACACATTCTTTAGAAGTTGATATCTGCTTCTCAGTTTTCACTACATAAAGTGTACAAATAAATTGGATTGTCATAAAAACATCCTAACAGACCATAATGATTCAATCGCTTGGATTCTACAAACAATACTTTAAACCTGGAAATGTGTACTTGGATGAAGAAGAGTGAAGGCAATGCTTGATTTTTCCATTTTGGATCTACACAGTTTCCATGTTGGAATTATACTCCTTGATGGAATGGGGAAAAATTGAGATGATGGACATTGCCAAACCCTGGAATTATAGCCATTCTTTTCTAATTGTTGGAATGTATGGGATGCCGTGCAGTCAAGATTCCATTAGCCCAGGGAAGAGGATTACTATCTTGATTCTTAAGCAAGCTGCTGTCCAATAAAGTACTGTAGCTCTGAACACGTGGTTACATCAGTTGTGGATACAGCAATCAAAATTGACTGTGCTGGATGGCTACAAAAGTGAACTATTGGCAAGCAAGCCTGCCTTCCTCATTGGTGGAATTGTAGAGGATATTTCCTCTTCTGTCAGCTGCCTGATTGATACTTAGGGCTGGAAATTTTTATGAATGTGGATCAATTTATAAATTGTCTACCATATCAAGAAAGAAGTCTGGGGGTTTGAGAGTTACAGTTTGTCTGGGACTACTTGCTTCCAGTGGAATTATTTATCTGGTCACTAAGATTTTTTTTTCCTTGTGGTTCATCTAAATATCATTTGACACCCTTGCCCATTAAGAAGGTGGATTACCCCCATAAGAGGGGCCAAAATTGGGGAAGTTATGTTCACAATTCTCTCCCTAGATTTAATTGGGATTATAGGTCGTGTTTCCACACTTGGAAAAGGTTGGTATGTCCTGACCTGTGTATATTAGCCCCTCTCCTAACCCAAGTCAAATTCTCTCTTTTCCCCACTAACTCTAGAAGTATTTAGTACTAATAGATGAATCAGAGAATAGTTATTAGATTTCAGCTCTGCTAGCTCTTGTGCCTGCCTTCTATTATCTTCCTAATGGATAAGAACTTTGCATATTTATAAAATATCAGCTGTAGCAGTAATTCTTAGAACTGTTGCTTTTGTTATGTATCATTAATAATAGCTTTCACCGATTTATATTTGATAGGGTTTTAATTGAATTATGAAATTTTGTCAGAAGTTTCAAAAGAAAGCTTATTTGTTAGACATTGAAATAGCTATTCAAATTTCAAAAATGTAGTGAGTAAAAAGGAAAAAAGTAATACATTTAAGCAGGAAAAATGTTGCATTTTTTGCCAGGCCATTTGCTTTTCATAATAGCAGTAAAAAGCAAGAACAGCCTGGGAAGCTGTAATTGCTATTAAGTGAAATGGTGGGTGAAAAATGAAGATTGGTAGAGAGTTGGAATCTAGGCATGTATTGGGAACATAGTGTTAGTTGTATGATTTTTCCAGATAGTCCTCACTGGAGAGATTTTAATTTTCCTATTTCATGATCCTTAATTTCTTTCAATAGAAGATAGATCCAAAGATAAGGCTGAGAAGAAATTCAACCTCAGGTTGAGACTCAGGTGAAATGGTCTTTTAGAAACTCAGGAAATGAGTTCTAGTTTGCTACAAAATAAGAGAATTTAAGATTTCTTTATAGGATTAGAATTGGTTTTTAATATTAACACACAATGTATATGTCTAATGCACACGCAGCAGTTTTTGTGTTAAGTTTACAAATATTCACATCCCACTAAAAATTTTTTTGTTGCTATTGCTATTGCTAATGGCAACCTTAGTATCTTACAGTTTCCAGAGTTGCCTAATTTCATCCTAGTCAACTATGTGTATTTAAATCTCTTAGCTAAAATCTAAGAGAACATATTTTTGGTAACCATTAAATAGCTACGTTAACAAATTGAATCAAGGAGTAGGTATTTCAAAAATTTTGTGGACTTTGAAAACAGGGATGTTAAATAACCATTATATTTTAATTAGCTAAATTTCCTAAATGGTTTTTATTTTTTAAAATTCCATTTTTATTATAAAAAATGTGTTTGGGCACAGCAATTTATATAGTTAGTAATTCTTATAATTATCCAAGAAGTCAAAAGTTAATGAGAAAAAGTTATCTTAATTTTTTTTTTCTGAACTTCTTTGAAAATGCCCTTCTGTTGGGACATGCATTGAATAGGGCTTTCATGTCTGGGTTAAAATGTATCATGGAAATTTTAGTTACAGTAAATTTGCAAAATAAATAAAAGTTGATATATATTTTAATCGGATGAAAGTATAGAAAACTTTCATATTAAAATACTGTTCTCTTTTTTATGAAACTTAAAATGAAGGCGATAGCATATGTACACTTATCTATATAAGTAAGAAAACCCCTAATAAAAAGAGCAACTGACTTGCAAAACACTGGTCATGAAAGCCCAATGTACAATTAAAACAAGGATTGCTGAGCTGTAAAAATAACTCATGGAGTCAAGTAAAATGTTAAGCTTGTTAGTGTTTGCTTACTAAGTAAGTTAATGCTGTTTAGAAAATGTTCAGTTGCAAAGACAAAGACATTGCTGAAGTGAATGTTTGCATGACTTGCTTTTAGTTTCGCTTGCCCCTTTCTGATTGATTAAATATTTTTCCCCCCTCCTAAATGCAGGGCTTCAGATAACAGGGAGCGTGCTTATGAACATAGTGCCTATGGACACCATGAACGGGGGACGGGAGGATTTGATCGGACAAGACATTACGATCAGGATTACTATAGAGATCCTCGAGAGCGGACTTTACAGCATGGGCTCTATTACACTTCTCGGAGTCGAAGTCCAAACCGTTTTGATGCTCATGACCCCCGATACGAACCTAGGGCTCGAGAGCAGTTTACACTGCCCAGTGTGGTACACAGGGATATCTACAGGGATGATATTACCCGGGAGGTACGAGGCAGAAGGCCAGAGCGGAATTACCAGCACAGCAGGAGTCGGTCACCACATTCATCCCAGTCTAGAAATCAGTCTCCTCAGAGGCTGGCTAGCCAAGCATCTAGACCCACAAGGTCCCCTAGCGGCAGCGGCTCTAGGAGTAGATCCTCCAGTAGTGATTCAATCAGCAGCAGCAGTAGTACCAGCAGTGACAGGTAGGTGAACAGCCTTTTGTTATAGCAGACTGTGCTGTTTGAATAAATTCTTACAAATTCTTGACGGTGGTAATGACTTTAAGCATAGTAATATTTTTAAAAGAAAGTGATCGTATATGATGAGTGAAGAAACTTTGATTAGCATGTGGACTAAGTGATTTGTAACTGTTTTATCCTCTAGATGCTCAGTATTTGATATTAAAATTATATTGCTAAAAAGGAAGACAAGTGGAAACTAGCTCTTTGAAGTAAATCTTGTGCCACTGAAAATGCGTCTCTAAAGTTTTTAATTTCTTAGTTGTGTGACACTAACTTATTTCTATTATTTTGGTTGAAAATTTATAAAAGCTTCTTTGTTTAAGTAAGTAATAGTGAACTGTATTATGGCACATCAGTGACTCGATCAACTTATGAACAGTTTTTAACTAAATTTTAGCATCAAGGTGATAGCACCAGTTTGTAAACTCAAGTAGAAAAGCTTTCTTTAAATGCAGGACCTTGCTTTCACTAAGACTGAGTAAGCTAATTTGATTAGTTGGGATTTTTTTTTTAAACAATGAGTTTTATTCTAAAGATGAAGATAATACATTGAAGGTGATCTTAACAGAAAATTTAGCTTGCAAGTTAGCCTTGGTTTCAAGTGATTTCAAACCTCACATATCTAGATTTAGGCAGCTGGTACAGCTGCTTTCGTAAACTTGGACAAGTTACTTAAGCTCTCAAGGAGTTAATTTACCTTTCATAAGAACTGTGTTACTTAAAGTTCTCAAAGATTAAAATGAAAAATGTATGCAAAACGTAACTTTTTACCCAGTATAAATTGAATAGATGTTGCTGTTTGATAATTGCTTTTATTACGTCTCAGCTGCTGATTCTTTTGAGCATGTCTCCCTTTTACAGTTACTGTTACTCAACTTCTTAATCCCAGATAACCTACTCTATTTAAATTTAGATGATGTATATTTTGAAGTTATAAGGTACAAATTCTTTGACTTGATTAATATACCCAAATTATTTTTCTTTTAGTATTGCCTGCTTACAATGAAGAAAAATGTGTGACTGTGTAATTGACAAATGGCTCCCTTTAGGCTTCTGAAGGTTGCTAATTCAGAATAATAAATGTGAAACATTTTATATACCTACCTCTCTGTCTAGATATAATTCAAACATTCTGGAAGATGTAGCACTTCATTGTGAAACAAAGCACTTTGTTTACAGAATCAGGAAATTGAGGTTCTGGTTACATCTTTGCAACTCTGTGACATGGATGAAAACCTTTACCTACTCTTGATTTCATTTGGTATATTGTCTAAATGATTGACAGGAATCATTTGATCCTTGTGTAAACTGATTATAAATCTTGTGTCCCACTTTCTCCTGTTAGAATTTTAGTCTTTTTCCTAAAACCTACTTCAATAAAGGGATGCCTCTGCATTCCGTGGAATCAAAACTTACTGAAAGGCCAGCGTGTTGTGGTGGTGTTGAAGTTGTAGGAAGAATATGGTACAAGACCTTTAGGGTGACAAGTGGCAGTGGTGGTTTGGGATCTGACCCTTAGCATTGTGGGCTTTGAAACATGAATCCAGAGGTGCTCTGATGAATTTAATGGAGCTAATTGCTATTTACATGATCAAAAGAAGTACTAATGTACTTCTGAATATTTGCACTTACAAAGATAACAGCCAGAAAGTCAGGATGAACTTAAAAAATCTGCTTGGGTCTCAATTACAATTAAAAAATTGGTAGGCAAGAGGGCTTTTGATGATTGTGCTGTTAAGTTATGGTAGCTGTGTTAATGTGCTTATACCAAAGATGTATCCTGGAGGGGTTTGGAAGGCCGGATTTGACCTGTAGACATGTCTTGTTTGTTTTGGATAGTGTTTTAAATATAAGTCATTACCAGTGTTTAAAAACTTGAATTTCATCTGAAAACTCAGATTTGAGCTCGTGGTGTGTTCCTTCCCTCTGATTTTCATTTTAAGACCATATCTGACCCAGGGGTGAGGATGCTGAAATCTGCTGAATGAAAGCAACTATTTTGTGTGGGTTTGGGGCTCACTAATAGGTTCCTGTTGTGTTGTTTGCTCTCTTCTGAAGGCTGTTTAGATTCTTCCTTCCGCTAAAAAATTTTTTATTTAATCATAAATAAAAAAATTCATATTTAGTCACATTTTCTAGACCCAGTGGAGTTCAGTTTTGTATTTACATATTGCTTTTGGAGTAGGATAGTTGAACCTCATTCATTAGCTTATTTTTTTTTTTTTAAAGATTTATTTTTTATTTATACATACAAGCTGGGGTACAGGCCAGAGGTATGGGGCGGTGAGAGGGTTCACCAGAGACAGAGCGGGTAGCAGAACAGGCAGATCAGAAGTACACTGCTGAGGGGAGCAGCGGGGGAGGCAGGAGAGGTCTGCCATACCATGTGGGACTCTCCCCGGCCGGGCATCGAACCCGCGTCCCCGCTGCCGACAGCTCCACAGCGCAGCGCTTAACCTCTGCGCCACCGGGGAGGCCCTCATTAGCTTATTGATTCTGTCCAGTTTCACTAGAACCACAACTTTTATATGCTACTTATATATCTGTTCACAGAATTAATGGGGAACAGAATTAATTTAAATACTAGGGAGATCTGGAAGGTTAACATTTTTGGTTGGGCTATGAAGGATGTTTAGCACTTTAACAAGAAAAGTTGAGTTTTAAGCTAGACAAGGAACATTACAGGCAGAAAAGAACAACTTGAAGAGATATAAATGGGTGGAGAATGTTTTTGAGAACAGCAAATAATTTAGAATGACAAGGCCACACTAATGATTTTGGGTTCTATTCTTTGTGCAGAGAAGAGCCCTTGAAAGATTTTGAGAAGGGAGGTAGCTTTTTGAGATGTGCTTTAGAAAGGCCTCTGGTGACCAGAGGCCAGACAGATTAGGAAAGACAGATTGTGGTTAGGAGACTTTCAGTAGCTGGGAAAACTCGGACTGTGAGAGTGGCTGACTTGGGACAGTGTATTAAGAAACATTATGTTGATTTACGAAAAACAGAATGATTTTTTGGGTGATAATACTGAATGATGGGCCATTCAGAGCTGTACTGTAAGAAGGAACCATGTCTGTGTGGAGAATGCAGAACCTTGTATATTAAATGACTTTCTCAGAATGCATGGTCAAGAAATAGTTTGAATACTTGGATAAGTTTTAGATTAACATGAAGGATAAAGCAAAAGCAATGTCAGTAGCTAAAAGATTTGGTCATTCTATTGTGATTGAAACAAGAACACAGAAATAAAATCCTTTGGTAGAGAATATCCATTATCCCTGGGTTCAGCCTCCTTGTTTACCAGATGTTCTTTTTCTCTATAATTATATTGACATCAAAGCATAATATTTTGAGATGTTATGTGGATTCAGAATGCTCAATTTCCTTTTGGGAGAGATAATAAAGTTCTTTTTTATAATCTTTGTGATTGTGAAACTGACATTTAAAATGTCAAGAATAAAATGTTTAAAAATAAACTCTTACAGTAGACAAAATATAGCTGGATTTTATCTATAGAAACAAGCTTCTCTTCATGATTGACTGGGAAATTAATCACCCTTCTTCTTTAATTGTTACAGCTTTGGGCACAAATTCCTAACAGTGCATTTCAAATGAGTAAACAAGGGATTAATGGCTGTCTAGTTGTGATGTCCTGATAAATTATACACCTACTGTTTTCTGCAAAATCATTCATAGTGAAAACTGGGGCTTAATGGTATAAACTTGCTTGTGTGCTGGTCTGTTGTACTGCCCTTTCTCAGTTTTAGGGAATCACTTCTTTCATCAAAAAATTTTAAATGCATAAGTTGCACAACTGCATTTATTTTAAAAGCCCTTGATTCAAGTTGAATGTACTTTATTTCTATAATTTCTTATCATTGGATTTTTTTTTTCTATTACATAAGAATTTCCTGTAGTATTGGCTAAGAGAATTGAAGTATTTGCTGAGGCTAAATTAGTCTATAAACTCTCTAAATATATTTTTGATTTATATATAACTGACAATAACATACTCGTTTCAGGTGTACAACACAGTGATTCAATGTTTGTATATACTGTGAATCGATCAACACAGTAAGTCTAGTTAATATCCATTATCAGGGCCTCCCTGGTGGCGCAGCGGTTGAGCGCTGTGCTGTGGAGCTGTCGGCAGGGCGCAATGCGAGTTCGACACCCGGCCGGGGAGATTCCCACATGGTGCGGCAGACCTCTCCTGCCTCGCCCGCTGCTCCCCTCAGCAGTGTATTTCTGATCTGCCTGTTCTGCTCCCCACTCTGTCTCTGGTGAGCCCTCTCGCCGCCCCACGCCTCTGGCCTGTACCCCAGCTTGCATGTATAAATAAATAAATATTTAAAAAAAAATATCCATTATCACACACAGTTAGAGGAGTTATTTTTCTTTTCTTTTTTTTTAAGATTTATTTTTATTTATGCATACAAGAACTGGAGTGTAGGCCAGAGGTGCCCATGGGGGGTGGTGGTGGGAGGATTCACCAAAGACAGAATGGGGAGCAGAATGGGCAAATCTGCTGAAATACACTGCTGAGGGGAGTAGCGGGTGAGACAGGAGAGGTCTGCTGCACCACGTGTGTGGGTCAGCTCCCTTGCTGGGGATCGAACTCTGCTGAAAACTTGATAGTGCTGCGACTTTAACCCCTGTGCCACTGGGGAAGCCCAAGAGTTGTTTTTCTTGTGATGAAAACTTCTAAGCTCTCAGCAACTCTCAAATAAATAGTACGGTATTATTATCATCCTGTGCTATACATTAATTTGTTATTTCTTATAGCTTGAAGTTTGTACTTTTTAACTCTCTCATCCTTTTTGCTCCCTACTTCCAATTCTGGCAACCACCACTCTTTCATTGTTTTGAAGAGTTAACATAGCATTGAGATGACTTGGTATTTTTATTTTTCTTATTTCTTTTCTTTTTTTAAAATTTATTAGTTTAAATTTATTTATGCATACAATGCTGGGGTACAGGCCAGAGGTGTGGGGTGGCGAGAGGGTTCACCAGAGACAGAGTGGGGAGCGGAACAGGCAGAGCGACAGAAGCACACTGCTGAGGGGAGCAGCAGGCGAGGCAGGAGAGGTCTGCTGCACCATGTGGGAATCTTCCTGGCCAGGCATCGAACTCACGTTGCTGCTGCCGACAGCTCCAGAGCGCAGCGCTTTAACCTCTGCGCCACCAGGGGAGGCCCCCCCCCTCTCTTATTTCACTTAGCTTGATGCCCTCGTGGTCCATCCATGTTGTTGCGAGTGGCAAGATTTACTTCTGTACACATTGTGTGTTTGTATCTACATCCACACATAAACACCACATTTTCTTTATTCTTCTGTTGATGGACACTTAGGTTGAAATATCTGGATTGTTGTATGTAAATAATGCCACATTCAGTGTGGGGGTACATTTAATTTTTTCAGTTAATGTTTTTTGTTTCTTTTGGATAAATACCCAGAGCTGGAATTGCTGGCTCATACGGTATTTTAATTTTAGTTTTTTGAGGAACTGCCATACTTTTTCCCATGACTACACCACTTTACATTCTCACCAGCAGTGCACAGGGATTCCCCTTTCTCCACATCCTCTCCTGTTCTTGTCTCTTTTAATTCTGCTTATAGCTTTTTTTTTTTTTAAAGATTTGTTTCTATTTACTTGTGCATACAAGAACTGGAGTGTAGGCCAGAGGTGCAGGGGGTGAGAGGAGTCACCAGAAACATTTGGGAGTAGAACAGGCGGATCTACTGAAGTACACTGCTGAGGGGAGCAGCAGGTGAGACAGGAGAGGTCTGCTGCGCTATGTGGGAAGCTCCCTGGTCGGGGATCGAACTTGTGCTGCAGTGGCTGCCTGTAGTGGCTGCCAATAGTTTCATAGGTTGAGACCTAACCCGTTGCACCACCAGGAAGGCCCTCTTTGTGGTTTTTGATTTGCATTATCTGTGATCAGTAGTGACTTTGAACACCTTTTCATATGCCTGTTGGCCTTCTCTGTGTCTTCTGTTCAGGTTCTTTGCCCATTTTTCAGTCAGATTAATTGGTTCTTTTGTTAGTTAGCTTATGAGTTATTTTTGGGAGATATAAAAACCCATATTTAGATACATGATTTGCTAATATTTTCTCCCATTAATTTCTTTTGATTTTTTAAAAAAGATTTATTTATTTTATGCATACAAGAGCTGGGGTGTAGGCCAGAGGGTGCAGAGGGTGAGAGTATTCACCAGAGACAGAGTGGGGAGCAGAACAGGCAGATCAGGCAGATCCTTGAAGCACACTGCTGAGGGGAGCTGGGGGCGAGGCAGGAGAGGTCTGCTGCGCGTGCCGTGTGGGAATCTCCCTGGGCAGGTACCAATGTGCTGCAGTGGCTCTGAATAGCTTCATAGTGCTGTACTTAACCTGTTGCACCAAAAGGCCCTTCTTTTGGTTTTTGATAGCCGTTTCTTTTTCTGTGCAGAAGCTTTTAGTTTGTTGCAGACCCACTTGTTTACTTTTGCTTTTTTGTTGCCTTGCTTTTAGTGTCAAATCCAGAAAATTGTTGCCAAGACTAATGTCAAGGAGCTTGCTGCCTAGGTTTTCTCCTAAGAGTTTAATGGCTTCAGGTCATTATTTTCAAATCTCTGATCTACTTAGAGTGAATTTTTATGTATGGTGTAAGATAGTGGTCTAGTTTCGTTCTTCGGGACATGGCTGTCCAGTTTCCCAGCACCATTTATTGAAGAGACAGCCCTTTTTCTTTTGTGTGTTCTTGCCTGCTTTGCCATAAATTAACTGGCCTTCTATCTATGGGTTTATTTTGGGCTCTATTTTGTTCCATCGATTTATGTTTTTGTTTTTTGACTACTGTACTAATATTTTAAAGTAGTTTTTTTAAAAAAAGAATTTATTTATTTATGCATACAAGCTGTGGTATAGGCCAGAGGTGTGGGGTGGTGAGAGTATTCACCAGAGACAGAGTGGGGAACAGATTAGGCAGATTGACTGAAGTACAGTGCTGAGGGGAGCAGGGGCGAGGCAGGAGAGGTTTGCTACGCCCTGTGGGAATCTCCCTGGCCAGGGATTGAAATGCTGCAGTGGCTCTGGATAGCTTCAACCGGCGGTGCTCAACCGGTTGCACCACCAGGGAGGCCCTTGAAGTGGTTTTGACTGAGCTTATTTCCCAGTTGTTACTTTGATCACAGCTAAAAATGATCAGGCTGACCCAGGGTTCCTGAACTTGGATCGGGAAAAAATAGCATCTTTTCTCTAAACTGTAACTGAAATTAAGCATTCCCATTGTTACTGTTGTTGTTATTTTAAAAGATTTATTTTCGCTTAGAAGAGCTGGGATATAGGCCAGATGTGTGGGGGGTGGTTCGCCAGAGACATAGTGGGGAGCAGAACAGGCAGAGTTACTGAAATACACTGCTGGGGGAACCACAGGCAAGGTAGATGTCTGCTGCGCCACAGGTGGGTTAGCGCTCAGGCTGCAGTGGTGATAGCACTGAGACTTACCCCCTAGACCACCAGGGAGGCCCTAAACATTCCCGTTATGAAAGTAGGCAATGAAAATCAGCAGTGTGAGTGTATTAAAAGTGTGAGTTACCGGTATAAATCCACAAGTAATTTAATACTGTTGTAGTTGTTGATAGATCAAATTGGCCTTGTATTCATCATTACTTTGAAACAGATATTACAAAGCCCAGTGTTACATATTGTTATTCAACAGTGATAAAAACATGTGTTACTATACCACAGAAATTTAAATGTAATAACTTAGTATAATTAGCTTCCCTTTTTAAAACTATTATGCATTTAACATCATTATTCTGAAAAGTGGTCCATAGGCTTCACCAGACTGACAAAACAGGGTCCTGACACCTTTGTAGCTGCAGTTAACTCTTGATTCTATACCTAAAAAGGTTTACTGAAGGGCGGGGGTAGGGGGTGTTGGAATATGGATAAAAAGGTAATGGGAGTTCAGATATGGATAATCCAAAATATTTTTTGTTTTACCCTCTCCTTCCCAACAGGTCGCTTTCGTAGATCTCTTTTTAGTTATTTTTGTGCACCAAATTTGTGGGATAAGATACCATGTTGTATAGAGCCCCGAGAGAAATGCAGTATGGCTTGAACATTGACTATTGCTAATCTAAAGCAGAGATCTTTTATTTATACATACAAGCTGGGGTACAGGCCAGTGGCGCGGGGCGGCGAGAGGGTTCACCAGAGACGGAGCGGGTAGCAGAACAGGCAGATCAGAAATACACTGCTGAGGGGAGCAGCGGGCGAGGCAGGAGAGGTCTGCCGCACCATGTGGGATTCTCCCCAGCTGGGCGTCGAACTCGCGTCGCCGCTGCCGACAACTCCACAGCGCAGCGCCTAACTGCTGCGCCACCGGGGAGACCCTAAAGCAGAGATCTTCGTGTCTAAATGAGTTAACGTGTCATTAACCAGAGTGTCTATGACTAGTTGCATTTCTTATGCTCCCTTAAAACTGTTTGGCTTTCTGATCAACTTTTTTTCCCTTTGTTCTTCTAAATTCTCTCGGTTTGTCTAAAGAAAATGTGTTAAGTAATGACAGTTTTTTATTCTTTGTGATAATAAAAATAGGTATTTAGATGGAAATTCTCAAAACTGCGCCTGCTTGGTGGCACAGTGGGTTAAGTCTCAGCACTATGAAGCTCTAACAGTCACTGCAGCAGGAATGTGATCCCTGGCCAGGGAGCAGCAGACCTCTCCTGTCTTGCCCGCTGCACCCCTCGGCAGTATGTTTCAGTAGACCTGCCTGTTCTGCTCCCCACTCTGTTTGAAGAGCTCGGAATTTTAGAGCAAGCTTTCTTCAGAATTTTAGAGGAAGGAAGCTTTCTTCTTAAATAGATTTTAAAGATTGGGATGAGCTGATTTAAAAAATGTATTTGATTAAATTTCCTGAAGTTTTCCTTGTTATATCATTGGAAAATTTTTTGATTTATTATAGTTGGAAGATGAAACGAAAAGTCTTGGAGAAGGGTAGGAGAAGAGAGGCACATAAACAAAATCAGTACCAGGAAAGGAAAAAGTAGTGAAATAACCTTTATGATATTTGTTTAAAGTGACAAGAAAAGCACGTAGATCTTCGAACAGTCACTGTTTATTTATTAGCTCGGATGCTGTGTTAAGTAAGATACGGCATGCTTTGTGCCCCTCTCCTCCAATATGTGAGCTTCGCACTAGAATAATTTACTTTTTGGGCCTCCCTGGTGGCCAGGGGTTAAGTCTCAGTGCTTTCACCACTATGGTCTGACTTCAGTCCCTCCAGGGAGCTAACTCATATATGGAATAGCAGACCTCTCCTGTCTGGCCCACTGCTCTCCTCAGCAGTGTATTTCAGTAAAATCCACCTGTTCTGCTCCCCACTCTGTCTCTGGGAATGCTCTTACCCTCTGCACCTCTGGCCTTCTTATAAAGTTCTTATAAAAATAAATTTAAAAAAATACTTCTTATTGGAAGGGAAATGAAAACTATTTCTTACAGCTGGTATTATCTGTAGAATTTGTGTATTTCTTTTAAATTATATATTTGAGTAAATTAAAACTATCTACAACTATTGACTTTTTTTTTTTCTGTTCGATAAATTTTAGGATTATTTTACCTGAATTAAGTTAAACAGCAGCTAGAACACTGAATTTCTAGCTGGATTCTGGATTTTGGATTTTTACAACAGATACAGTTAGAAGGAATGTATTCCTTTTAACTAAAAAAGTGTTACATGACAGTTGCTATCCTGTTAGGAAGCATTTTTTTTCCTATAAAGGTCAAATTTGGTGTCATTTTGTAAATAATCTAGGCATAGATGTGTTTAGTAGAGGAGGAATTTTTTTCAGCTATCCTTTTGTGTACAAATATATGAGGAAGTTTTGCAGTTCGTTTATTTTAGTTGCAGGAGATACTTCATTTTAAGTTCATGTAGAAAAATTTTCAAATTTGTCATCTTGGAGCCTTGTGAAAGAATATGGATGAGGAGGTAGAAATGAAGGAAACCATTTGGGAAATATGGCATTGCCTGTATCAAAATGATAAGAACAGCGCACCTTTTATTTCTCTCATTACACAACTATGCTTATGCTTATTTATATTCAGATTGGGAGGAGTGCTCATTTGATTACCTGGCTGTACGGTTTGCTATGATGTATAGTGTATTCTGGAAACAAGTATGGCATTGATTTTAATACATACATTAAGTAAAAGTCAGTTTCTAAAGAATATTAAAGGTTTTAGTAATGGTATTGTTACAGGGAAACCCCAATGTGAAATGGGGTGGACTGACTGTGGGTCCTCATTTGCGTGCTTAACAGGGAGTTATAATGCATCTCAACTGCAGGTACACACAAAAGGGTAATAAAGCGTTTATTTACAAAATAGGGGAAATGAAGAAATGAATAACTCAGGGAGAAAGAGAGAAAGATAAATTGGTGAATGTCTCCTACCAGTTCCACTGAGCTGGAACCCCAATAGCCTGCTGAAAGCCCAAAACCAAAGGCCCCCCCCCCCAGGCCCACATGTCTGGTCATATACCAAACCTGGCTACTTAACTCCACCCTCAGTTCCCAGCAGTACTTCCTTCTGTGGCGTTGCCATTATGGGGTTTGTAGTCCTTGTGTCTTGGATCTCTTTGGTCTGGGGTGGGAGTGGAGTCCATAAAACCTGTTTGTGGAGTTTGTTCAGGACATCCTTTCCCCCAACAATTTGGTTTTGTGATTTGGATTTTTATCATCAAAATCACCTGACTATAATTAGGAATAGGTAAATTTCTGGATTCTGGAAATGAAATTTTGTCCTGTTAGATTGATTCCTTATTTGCAGATCTATTTTGTGGAGCCAAAGTAGTGTGTGTTCATTATTTGTTGTTTTAAAGATTTATTTATGCATACAAGAACTGGGGTATAGGCCAGAGGTGTGGGGGATGAGAGAATTCACCAAAGACAGAGTAGGGAGCAGAACAGGCAGATTGACTGAAATATACTGCTGAGGGGAGCAGCGGGCGAGACAGAAGTCTGCGGCACCATGTGGGTCAGCTCCCTGGCCAGGAATTGAACTTGTGCTGCAGTGGCTGCCCATAGCTTCATTTGAGAGCCCATAGCTTCATTTGAGACTTACCCCTTGTGCCACCAGGGAGACCCTTGTTTGTTTTTTTAAATACAGAAAATCACTGCCACTAAAAATAATGCCTTTTAACCTCAGAAAAGAATAATACAACTGAAATTACACCTTCTTTGGGAAAGTGGTGATTAGAAACTCTGATTTGTCCCCTGGCTGTTCTGTTTGTAGCTGCATAGGAATTTAAGTGAAAGTAAAAATTTATTAAGTTGGTCTTATGGCACAAATACCAGTTTTTCTCCTCTTGGCTACTCTGTTTATACCTGTCAGTTAGAGATGAGTCACTTAAATAGCAATGGGATTTTTGTTTTAGTGTGTAAATGTTACAGGGCAAGGAGAGGGGCACCCTGGGACCCCCAAACCTGCCCGCTCTAAATACGTTCTGTCATCTGCCTCAGCAAGACAAAACATGTAACACCTTTAGTGGAAAGAAACTTTAATAAAATTTGTGTGCAATGCAGAAAAAACAAAGAATATAGTTTCCAAATCAAGCACTCAGAATTACCCATCGCCTTGTGGGTAAAATTCCACTCAAATGGGATTGGCCCAAAGCAAGGCCTGAAAGCCTGCCACAAGTCGAAAGCACCTTCTGGTGGGGACCCATAGAAAAGGGTCAGAAACAGTCAGACAAGTCTGGGAGGAAAGAGCAAAAATCAAAATCAAGATAATAGCTGCCGTTCTTAACCGCCCCACGCGTCTCTCACCCACATCTCTTTTAACCAGTCCAGGACCAGGAAGCCAGTGTAGTTTCTTCACATGTCTCTCTGCTCCTTGTGCCTCGTTCAGGTCACCTGGCTCTCCATCCTGCTTCCTTCCTTCCCTGGTCTCCTCTCCAGATTCTCTCTTCAGCTCCACCCTCCCTTGGGTGGGGCAGGGAACCTGGAACTTCCCCCTTTCCTGGGGACTACCCTCTTACATAAAGAGCAGGTACCTTTTGCTGAAAGACCATTGAGAGATATACTGACCAGATTGTGAAAATCAATGATTAGAATCTTACTGCTTTAGGGGATAACAACATCGAAGTGTATGCTTTGGGAGCAACAGTAATGGTTTATGGAAGTGTATGAGTCCAAGTCCAAGCTAATAAATATTTTATTCATTTATTTATTGCCTTTTATTTTCATTTAAAATGAACATACTTGCATTCTATTTTGAGCCTAAGTGAAATACCACTTACTGTGTTTTTGTTTTGTATTATTTTTATTCTCCCTTCCGCCCCGCCCCCCCGCATTTTAAATAGTGGCCTCATTGTTGAATATCCAATTACTTTTTGCTTGTTATGTTATTTCATCCTTCTGTCTCATTTTTACTTTTTAGAGATTTAAAATTATCTGAGATTTAAAAAGGGACGCTGCCTTGCTGAAAACCAGTGTTACCAATAAAATGTATTCTTTGCTCTGGACCTTTCCAGCCATTGAGTGAAGTTGTTAGCTTGTATCTGTAACTGCTCTTTGTGATGAAATACAGTAAAAGCCAACTTAACAGTTTTATTGGTGTTGTATCTTCTTAAAATTTGGGTATCTTAAGTTCTTTTTTTTTTTAAGATTTATTTATTTATGCATACAAGCTGGGGTACAGGCCAGCGGCATGGGGTGGTGAGAGGGTTCACCAGAGACAGATGGGGAGCAGAACAGGCAGATCGACTGAAACACACTGCTGAGGGGAGCAGTGGGCCAGGCAGCAGGCGAGGCAGGAGAGGTCTGCTGCACCATGTGGGAATCTCCCCAGCTGGGTGTCGAACTCGCCTCGCTGCTGCCGACAGCTCCAGAGCGCAGCACCTAACAGATGCGCTACCAGGGAGGTCCTATCTTAAGTTCTTAAATAAGTTACCTCCTTGGAAAGAGAGGGGGCTGGTAGATAAAAGAGAAAAGGCATTTAGTGTGTCTGCAGTCCTGTGGCGGGGATGGGGGGATGGGGGGGGAACTGCTAGAATTAACGTACGCCTAGGTCTTGTCTCATTTTGAGGGGCTTTAAGAGCTTATTCTTCTGCAAAGTAATAGGTATCTGCTCATTCCTGCAGTACGGAATAAATGTTGAGCGGTGTGTTTTGGTATGTGGTAGGCTTAACTTATTATGGAGAACTATAAATAGATCAGTTTCCTTTTTGTCTTTTCTTTTTTTATCAAGTACAGCATTTCAGTAAGGATTTCCAGAGGTGTAGGTATGGTTAGCCTTTGGGTTCTGTATGGAATAGGCTGTTTTGGAAACAAGTGCTGGTCTGACCCATATTTGCTTTGTAATGGGAACTGAAATCCTGCTTTCATTCAGAGCCCTTGCTGGTAAGGAAAGGAGAACAAGGTAAGCTTAGCTCTAAGAGCAAATGAGTAGAATTCATTGTGTGCGGCCTGGGTAGACAGTGTCTGAATATTGTGAGGAAAGCTAGAAACTGCTTGTTTGTGACTCAAACCAGCCTAAACTGGAACCATCTAGTTTGAGCTGGCTGTTTGCCATCTTCCAGAGGCTTCCTTATTTTGCCAGAGTTTCTGCCCAGCCCTCAGCCCAGGGGGTGGGGCACATCACATGGACCAGACTGGCTTCTGGCTGTGACTGGGCAGGCAGGGGGAGGAGCGGCCAGGCAGTGTTGCCCAGTGAACCTGGGTTTGTTCCTAGGGAAGAAGTTGTTCAGATAGAGTAAGGAGCCAAAGACCAGAGACTGATGTGAACTCGGCTATTTTGAACACATATTAATGTAGTTTCTGTCTTCTGCCCTTTAGAAGCAAGGCTTGAAACACAGCTTCTGTCATACCACTGCTTGAGCATCCCTCACCATGGTTTGTATGTGGTGATAAAGAATTTATTACCAAAAAGTTAATTTCCAGAGTTCCTAACTTAGGAACTTTGTCTTAGTCTGTTGAACTTTTTTTTTTTTAAGAAGTTTTATTTATGCATACAAGCTGGGGTACAGGCCAGAGGGTTCACCAGAGACAGAGTGGGGAGCAGAACAGGCAGATGGACAGAAACACACTGCTGAGGGGAACATCGGGCAAGGCAGGAGAGGTCTGCCGAGCCACGTGGGGCTCTCCCTGGCCGAGCGTCTAACTTGCACTGCTGCTGCCCACAGCTCCACAGCGCAGCGCTTAACCGCTGCGCCACCAGGGAGGCCCATCTGTTGAACTTTTTGTTCTGTTTACTTGGATTGTGCTTGGGTTTATTATGGTTAGATTGTTAGGTGGAAGGGTTGAAAATACCTTTTGGGGGTAAACTTAACCGCCGTTTAAAATTTTTATTTAGGGCCTCCCTGGTGGCGCAGCGGTTGAGCGCTGCACTGTGGAGCTGTCGGCAGCCGCAACGCGAGTTCGACACCCAGCTGGGGAGAATCCCACATGTTGCGGCAGACCTCTCCTGCCTCGCCCGCTGCTCCCCTCAGCAGTGTACTTCTGATCTGCCTGTTCTGCTCCCCACTCTGTCTCTGGTGAACCCTCTCGCCGCCCCGCGCCTCTGGCCTATACCCCAGCTTGTATGTATAAATAAAAAAATCTTTAAAAAAAAAATAAATAAAATAAAATAAAATAAAATCTTGGGCCTCCCCGGTGGCGCAGCGGATAAGCGCTGCACTATGGAGCTGTCGGCAGCGGCGACGCGAGTTCGACGCCCAGCCAGGGAGAATCCCACATGGTGCGTTAGACCTCCCCTGCCTCGCCCGCTGCTCCCCTCAGCAGTGTATTTCTGATCTGCCTGTTCTGCTCCCCACTCTGTCTCTGGTGAACCTTCTCGCCGCCCCACGCCTCTGGCCTGTACCCCAGCTTGTATGTATAAATAAAAAAAAAAAGTAAATCTTTAAAAAAAAAAGTCACTCACATAGTAAAATCTGTTTAAAAAATGTTAAAAAAAATAAAATAAAATCTTAAAAAAATAAATAAAATCTTTATTTTAAAAGGTTATTTATGCATACAAGAACTGGGGTCTAGAGCAGAGGGGTGTGTGTGTGGGGTGTGTGTGTGTGAGAGGAGTCACCAGAGACAGAGGGGAGCAGAACAGGTGGGTGGATCTACTGAAATATGCTGCTGAGGGGGCCAGTGGGCGAGGCAGGAGAGGTCTGCTGTGCCATGTGGGTCAGCTCCCTGGCCAGGGATTGAACTCAGGCTACAGTGGCTGGCAATAGCTTGATAGCACTGAGACCAAACCCCTTTTGTCACCAGGGAGGCTGCACCCTTTAAAATTTTTAGGTGTCGCTTTAAAAATTAACAAAAAGTAACTCAGATTGACGGCTCAAATAACAAATTTTAAAATAAAAAATAGTAGTAAGTCAAATTATATTTGTTTTACCTTGAAAGCAAATTCTTTAAAAAAAAAATAAGACCCCACTATTATGCTTAAATTGCACATCTTTGTCACAATGCAGCTTTGTACATAAAGAGCCTTTTCCTCAGCTTGCCTCTCTGAGAAATAGGGAAGTGATTAAACATGGCTCAATTCCTGGTCAGAGAACACCCAGCTGTCACCAAGAAACCATTAAAGTAAAACCACAAGTAAAAGAGTACATTAATTTTTGTCTTAATAGATGCCAGAGCTATCTAGAAAAATGTAAATTTCCATAACCTTGTATGTTTTAAACTTTTGAATAAAATGGGAGCCTCTGTTAGTCTTTTTTACTTATGATAAAAATTTACTCAGAGCAGGTTTGGGAATCCTGTTATTTTCTTAAATTCTTTTTGGGTTTTCGCTTAGAGACTTTCCCTGGAAATTCTCAGAATGCATGGTATAATTCCACCTTGCCTTGAACAGAGTTTCATGCTCAGAAATAAAAATACAGTATTCTCATTTTACTTTATTTTGTTTCATTTTTTAAAGGTTTATTTATTTATGCATACAAGCTGGGGTGCAGGCCAGAGGTGTGAGGCGGTGAGAGGGTTCACCAGAGACAGAGTGGGGAGCAGAACAGACAGATCAACCGAAATACACTGCTGAGGGGGAGCAGAGGGTGAGGCAGGAGAGGTCTGCTGTGCCATGTGGGAATCTCCCCAGCCTGGCATCGACAGCTCCACAGCACTGCGCTTAACCTGGTTTGCCACCAGAGAGGCCCTTGTAGTCTCATTTTAACATAAGTCAAATGTTAGCATTTTCTAAAGTTCAGAACTGGCCAAGATTTTAAGGCTATTCCACTCTTAATTTTTAAATTTTTAAAAATCCATGTCTTAATGAGTATGATGGAAATGATAGTTTTTATCAATAAAGGGTACTTTTGTGATTACTTTTGTGAGAAAAGGATAGTGTACTCTAGTAATTTACTTTTTAAATTGATAGTCATTAGTTAAATTGTATGCTACTAGCGTTTACTGCTGCTGGAATTTGCATAGTCCCTCTATAGGTTCTTCTAACTTCACGTTGTAAAATAACTGAAATTTCTAGGTTGACAAAATGGTGGCACGTATTTTAAAATTTACTTTGTAAAATAGAGTTTTTTCTCTTAAGAATCTCAGAATTATGCTCTAAAAAGTTTCTTAGAGCACAGAGAAAGTTAAAAATATGCTGAGGGTAGTATTACATTCTTAGAATCAGATGGGATATACATATCCCAACATATACAGCTTAGGAAAATTACACAATAATTTTTGTGTAATAATTACAAAATCATTACGTTACATTTTTTTTATAATGCAACTTAGTTAATAACCATTGAACTTTTCTCTTAATGCCTACTCAATGAAAACATTTTAACTTGTGTGATTGTTGGTGTAATCTTGAGCATGGGTGGTGGTTTGATTTTTTTTTTAAATCATCAACAAAGCTAGTTTTTTTTTTTAAGATTTATTTATTATTATTTTTTATACATACAAGCTGGGGTACAGGCCAGAGGTGTGGGGCGGTGAGAGGGTTCACCAGAGACAGAGCGGGTAGCAGAACAGGCAGATCAGAAATACACTGCTGAGGGGAGCAGCAGGCGAGGCAGGAGAGGTCTGCCGCACCATGTGGGATTCTCCCCAGCTGTGCATCGAACTCGTGTCATTGCTGCTGCCGTTGCTGCGACAGCTCCACAGTGCAGCACTTAACCGCTGTGCACCACCGGGGAGGCCAACAAAGCTAGTTTTTAAAGTTTAAAATGGTAAGCGCCCTGGACCACTTTGAGGAAAAGTCCCACTTTTTCTATTCATTTCTTTCTACTTTTAAAGTGGAGATTTAATGCTTTTAGGACTTGTTTCGATCACTTGTTCTTTGGCATTACAATGAGAAATATAGGTGATTTTTATCAAGATAATACCTTGACATGTTTTATATATGCTGCAATGATGATTTCTAAATATGTTTACTTCTAAAGTGTTACTTCTTATAAATAGTGTTGCTTTAAGCATTGTAATTACTTCACCATGACCTCATCTAAAGGGTTGCTTGTTTGTATAATGGAGAGATATTTGATGCTAGAACTAGGCTGTCCATTACTGTATCCACCAGCCACCTTTGGCTGTTGAGCACTTGAAATTTGGCTGGTCATTTCTGATTCATGCTTCAATCTGCATAAATCTCAAAAATTTGCTGAGTGAAAGCAGTTTACAAGAAAGCATGTGTTTTATGATTCTATTTATGCGACATGTCCAAAGACTTAAATTTGTAGAAACATAGAAACAAAAAGCTGATTAGTGGTTGCTTAGAGCTGGGAATGGGAAGAGCTGGGAAGTGATTGCTGGCAGGTGTGAAGTTTTTTTCTGGGGTGTTGCAAATGTACTAAGGTTTTATTGTGGTGATCATTGCATAACTTCATAAATAATGTAAAAACCATTGACGGCATACTTGTCAGTTTTATGGCACGAAATTATATCTCAATAGAACTATTTTTAAAAATACACACCAAATTTTGAACATGTCACAAAATTTCTTTTTCTTGACCACATGTTGAAATGATAATATTTTGTTTATAACATTAAATAGAACATATTATAATTCACCTGTTTGTACTTTTTAAAGTAAGGCTACTTAAAATTTTTAAATTACACTTTTACCTTTTGAATATCTGTTGGACAGTGCACATATAGAAGCAGGCTCTATCAAGATTTAATATCACAAAGTAATTTGTGCCTCCCTTTAAGTGTATTTCATTTTGTACAAAGAAGAATGGAATCCATTATTTTTCTTTCTTTTATAAAATTCTCAGGACCCTTCTTATTTGTTTGAAATTGTAGATTAGTAGAAAAGATTCTTGGAACTCTTAAGTGTATGATACAGAGCAAATTCCTTCCAAATTATATCTTTAACAAATTTGGTATAGGTCGGGCTAAAATGCATATTGATTTCCACTGTGGCGAAGAGAATGTCTCAACTGTTGAAAAAATTTTAATATCTAAGCCTCCCAGTGAATTCGTTTTAATGTCCCCCAAAAGAAAACTAGATCATTTTAAACCATGGTAACTTTTTAAAATTAAAATAACATGAAGGTAATTTTAAGTGGTGACTCCTGCTTTTGATAGCGGTTTAAAATGTGTCTATTAATGTACAGTGGAATTCTGGTGTTGGAATTAGAATAAGACACACATTTAGTCAAGACATTCATGTTGCTTCTAGACATGACTTATGTAACCAAAATCTGGAGTTTTATGAGCTTGAAGGTTATTTCCATGGTAGGAGGAGGGACAGACTCACTTCCTAAATGTGCTGTGTCATGGTGGCGAGGGCCATTGGACTAGAGCATTGTGTTTATTTCCCCTGGAAGAAACTGCAGAGGAGGTGTTTAAACAGAAGGGGTTGAGGCAGTGGTTTCTTAGTGTGTAATTGAAGTCATTTATAAATAAATTAACAAGTGCACCAAACAGTAGATGGCTTTAGGCTTCTTGGTGGGGAGGGAGGTGCTCTCTTATCTTTGGAACTGCCAGACCCAAGTAAGATTTCAGAAGAGGGAAATAGCGAAGTTCTTTTTTATTCTGATGGAAAGGAGATGTAATTACTACCAAAGATAAATTGGGAAAAGTTTAAATTTACTTGTGGTTTTGGCGAAGTTGTACATAATCATTTAAGAGTAAAAAGTACCCTTTCACTTCATCCTTTTACTTCCCTGGTTTATGTTTTTTGAAACAGCTTAGTTGTTCATATAAAAAAAAATAAGTGTCTTTATATACTGTGTGACATTAAAGGAATAAGAAAATCCCACTGTTTTAATTGATGGTTTAAATTTCTGTTCAACTTGTCCCTTTACTTAAGGCATCTCATGGATGTTCTGAAAGGCTTTGCTCTCACAGGAAAGGATTTCTTGTTCCTTAGGAAGATAGGTTATATCTGCTATTACTTGCAGGGAGAATGCATGTTTGATTATTTTTTTCTGAGTCATTTGAGCACCAGGTTTTCTGAGTCTTAGTGCCAAGAATGTAATGACTGTGAGCTTAGGCTTTTTAAAATTTAAGCTGAAAGAATTTGGAGACCAAGGTTATGGATACAATGAGCATGTAGAAAAAATAATTTTTTCACTTTGCCCATATGAATTTTGTATTTACCAGAATCTGTAGCAAATATGATCACATACTTGACTCCTTAAAAATCTGACAACAAATTGGTAAGCAGCACCTTGTGGACTAGGTCTCTGCTAGCCCGTCCTGTTAGAATTTGAAGTAAACTCGGGATTTAGGGACCTGTAAAGCCCACTAGAAAATAAGCCGTATGCTTCTTAGTATTCACATATAGTCTCAGTGATGTTTATAATGCCAAAACTTGTATGGCTTCAGGGTTTTTGTGTTTGGGAAAATATATTTTACATCAAGTTTACCATTTTAACTTTTAAAATATACAGTTCAGTATTCCTTTTATTGCACAACCATTACCACCATCCATTTCTAGAACTTCTGCATCTTCCCTGACTGAAACTGTATCCATTAAACGTCCGGCTTCTGGTCTCTGTCCCAGTCCCTGGCAACCACCATTGTGTTTTCTGTCTCTATGTACTTGACTACTCTGGGCACCTCATATAAGTGGAATTATGCGATACTTGTCATTTTTGTCTGGCTTTTTTTCAGTTAGCATAATGTATTTAAGATTCATTCATATTGCAGCAAACCTCCTTTCTCTTTTAAGGCTGAATAATATCTTCTTTGGGTTTTTTGAATAGCATTACTTTATAGTAGTCATCCTATAGGGTAACTATTTTCGTACTCTTTTTATTTAACCCCATCAAAAGACAGAAATAAACTTAAAAACATTAACTGCACCTGTAACTGCATTCCCAAGAGTTACCTTTGTTACTTAATCTGTGAGCAAGATAACCACACGGCATATTTCAGCTCAGTTTTGAACAGTATTTTCTGCCAATATAAGATACTCATTAAAAAGTATTCTTTAATGATTGTTTTTTTCCCTTATATCAACTGTTGGACTTTAGAATAGCAAGAGAAGTAAAGCCTATTTTTTATTTATAGTTACCATGAAAGTTAAGTCTATTTAGTCTTAATCTTTACTATATAAAGTGGAGCAAGTACCTGCCTGAGATTAGGTAAGGTTGATATTTATAAATTCTAATAGATGAAGTCTAGATGGAAGCTGGATCTCAAGAAAAGCTAATTTCTGAGGTCTGGATTTTCTATTAGGAAATCCTTAGGAAGTAATTACTTTTTTATATCAACAGTGAAAGTTGATTACAGTAAAAAAAATTATTATTGGTATATTATGGTTCTCTTTCTGTCCAACTTTTGTCTGAAGAGGAAGCTTTCCTTGGCAGTTTTTCTCTTAATACAGTTAATCATTATCATTTTAAAAAGTATCAGATTTTCTCCTACTAGAAATCATTGTAGTTTCCAATGACGAAATCTCGTGGATCCAGGGGTAATCAGCACTGTGAAGCTATCGCCAGTCACTGCTGCATGAGTTCGATCCCTGGCCAGGGAGCTGACCCACATGGCTCAGCAGACTTTTGTGTCACCCGCAGTGCCCTCAGCAGTGTGTTTTGGTCAATCTGCCTGTTCTGCTCCCCACTCTGTCTCTGGCGAATACTCTCACCCCCCACACCTCTGGCCTGGGCCCCAGTTCTTATATGCATAAATAAATAAAATAGATCTTAAAAAAAAATCTATTGGATCAAAATAAAATTGAAGTGAAATGTATGTCCCATAACAAAAAAAAAAATGCATTCTTGCTCTGTAATATAGCAATACAGTTTTCATCGATAAATATCCCAAATTTGAAGAATTTAGATAACTTTGCCTCTAAAGAGCTTGTAACCTATCATTTATACAGTTGGGTTCCATAGTGTTTTCCTCATTTCTGTTGGCTTTAGAACTGACTCATTTCTCTGAAATAATTTCTAAGGAATTTTACCCAGATAAGCCTGAGTCTGCAGAGCCTATTGACAAAAAGCAGCAGGTAGCCTGTTAAATTGTCTGGTTGGAAATCTCTCATCTTTTTCTGTGGAACAAAAAGAACTGCTCACTTTGTATCTTACTTAGGTGGGGTGTGTGCATGCGTGTGTGTGTGTGTGTGTGTGTGTGTGTTAAAAATAACATAAAATTTGTTATTTTAACCATTTTTAAGCATATAGTTCAGTGGCATTAGGTGTATTTACATTGTTGTGCAACCATCACCATCATCCTTCTCCATAACTTTTTCATCTTTCCAAATTGAAACTCATATCCAGTAAATGATTCCCAGTTCTCTTCTCTCCCTGCCCCTGGCAACCACCATTCTGTTTTCTGTTTCTGTCAGTATGGCTCCTCTAGACACCACGTAAGTTGAATCAGACACCATATATTTGTTCTTCTGTGATTGGCTTATTTCACTTAGTGTAATGTCCTCAAGGTTCATCCAAGTTGAACACATGTCAGAATTTCCTTCCTTTTAACGACTGAATAATACTTCGCTCTGTGTATACTATATTTTGTTTGTCCAGTCTACTAATGGACAGTTGGGTTGCTTCCATCTTTATTGATCAAGCATGGTGTGAATATGGTTGCACAGGTATATATTTGAGCCCCTGCTTTCAACTCAATTTGGTTACACTGGTCAACATTGAGATTGTTACTGACATAAAAAAGGCCCTAATCTGTAATATCTTGGTGTGCTGAACATGAATATAATCTGAAAACTTTTTATTAGCTCTTGTTTTGAAGATATTTCCTGTAATTCATTTTGTATGTTTCACCGTGTAAATTTATCCAGTAGGACTGCAACAACATCCTAAATCAGCCTAGAATGATGTAATAGTGCATCGCATTGCATAATACCATCATGCACACATCATCCAGAGTTGATTGCATCATTTTCTGATGCAATGCAATACTACTGCCAGGCAGCTGCTGAAGTAAGCTGACGTCAGCAGTGCACTATAGAAAGCCTTGTTGGAAAGTTTGAGCATTGAAAATATTTCAGACTTTGTGTGAGACAGTTTAAGCTGCTGTTCCATAGAACTGTTATTATTTTATCCATTTAGGCACAATACAGAACAGTAATGCCTTAAAAGTGCGTTCATAGCGTGGACAATTTCTGCTCTATTTGTGGGGAAGTGACATTTGCCAACCAGAAGTATCACTTTTCAAGTGAAGAAGGCTTATCTTTACTTTGGATGCAAGGTTGGTGACCAAGACAAGCCTTGGGCCCGCATATATGCTGTGCTACATGTCCAACACAGCTTTCACAGTGGTTAAATGGCAAAAGACCATCATTGCCATTTGCAGTCCCCATGGTGTGGAGAGAGCCAAGCAGCCACATAAAAGACTGTTACTTCTGCTTGGTTCCTTCTCTTTCCGGCGGAATAACGAAGCAAAAGAAGTCGAGAATAGTCTACCCAAACATTCCGTCTGCATTGAGACAGTGCCACATGGTGAGGGACTTCCTATTCCAGAACCTCCAGCAGAATATTCTCTTGATTCATCTGATGAGGACAAGGGTGAGCCGACCTGTTCTTCTGTTCCATCAGCATGCAGTGATCCAGATTTTCACTGTGGTGCATCATCAACCCCACACAGACTAACACAGGAAGAACTAAATGACCTGGTTTGCGATTTGGACTTATCCAAGAACAAGGCAGAATTGCTAGGATCAAGACTCCAACAATGGAATCTTCTAGAAGAAGATGTCACAATTTATATCGAAAGCACCACCAGCAGTTTGGAGCCTTTCTTCAGAAAGGACTCTGGTATTCTGTTCTGATATTGAGGGCCTCATGAATGCCTTAGGAATCACTCATGACCCACAGAATGGAGACTATTTCTAGACTCTTCGAAACTGAGTCTTAAGGCTGTGCTTTTGCACAATGGAAACCGTTTTCCATCTATTCCAGTAGCGCATGCTGTCCACATGAAAGAGACATACAATAACTTAAAGCAGCTACTGAATTCCATTGAGTATAACAAGTACGGCTGGCACGCCTGTGGTGATTTAAAGCTAGTTGCCCTTTTAATGGGACTGCAGCAGGGATATACAAATTACATGTGTTTCTTATGTGAGTGGGATAGTCGAGCAAGTGAATTGCATTACTTGCGGAAGGAAGGGACTCACAGACAAAATGTAGCAGTTGGAGAGAAGAATATCCAGCACCCAGCTCTGGTCGAGGGTCTCAAAATGCTGCTACCACCCCTTCACATTAAACTAGGTTTGATGAAGAATTTCTTGAAAGCCATGGACTGGACCTTGCCAGCTTTCCGATACCTGCATGAAAAATTTCCTCGACTCAGCGAAGCAAAGATTACAGAGGGAGTTTTTGTGGGTCCTCAGATTCGAGAGCGTTTCAAAGATGACCGGTTCAACAACTTGCTGCAGGGTGATGCAAAACAAGTTTGGAATGCTTTTCGCCTAGTGTCTACAAACTTTCTTGGGAATGTTCAGGCAGAAAACTACAAATAACTAATAGAAGACATGCTGATGCAGTATCAGAAACTTGGCTGCAGTATGTCTCTAAAGATCCACTTCCTTCATTCCCAGCTGGATTTCTTCCCTGAAAACTGTCGTATGGTTAGTGATGAACATAGAGAACGTTTTTATCAAGATATCACATCAATGGAACAAAGATACCAGGGAAAATGGTCCACTACAATGCTGGCTGACTACTGCTGGACACTCCCCAGAGATGCTCGAACAGCTGTACAAGAGACAAGCGAAGAAAAAATCTAAGTAGTCTATGACTTGATTTTTTTTACAGGTATTAACCGTAGGCCTATCACTATTGGCATGCATTTCATGATGTAAACATCAATTTATTGCAGATTACAAAAAAAAACTAGAGCCAAAATTAGAATTTGACTGTCATACTTGTGTTGAGCTCATACAAATTGATAGGAAATGACTAATTTTATTTCAGTAATAGGACTTTTGTAAAAATTTTTTGACTAGTGCATTATTTGCCCAGCAATGGAATTACTGAATCATGATAATTACAGGTTTTTGAGGAGCTGGCATACTGTTTTCCACAGCACCTAGCCCCACCTCCCACCCCACCAGTTATCCCATAAGGGTTCCAATTTCTTTACATCCTTGTTAACACTTGTTATTTTCTGTTTTGATAGTTTCCTTCCTAATGAGTGTGAAATGGTATTTCATTATGGTTTTGATTTGAATTTCCCTAACGATGAGTGATGAACATATTTTTGTGTATATTTTTTGCCATTTGTATATCTTGTTTGGAGAAGTGTCTGCTCAAGTTCAAAGGTGCCATTTTTGCATCTGGTTCTTTTTGTTATAGCATCATTTTTTAAAAGACAAATTTAAAATGCCTTTAAGTTATAAAATAAAATATCTCATTAAGCTCTTTATGCAAGATAATAGTTTTACTAATTTCTTCTAAACATGGTACTTTGGTAGGGAAAACTCTCAATTGTGACACTAATCTGACACCTAAATCCCTAGGTTAAGAATTAGAAAAAGCTGTAGAGCTAAGACTGCATTTTAAAAGTTTTTTTTTTTTTTAAGATTTATTTATTTATACATACAGCTGGGGTACAGGCCAGAGGTGTGGAGCGGTGAGAGGCTTCACCAGAGACAGAGTGGGGAGCAGAACAGGCAGATCAGAAATACACTGCTGAGGGGAGCAGCGGGCGAGGCAGGAGAGGTCTGCCACACCATGTGGGATTCTCCCCGGCCGGGCGTCAAACTCGCATCGCTGCTGCCGACAGCTCC